>JACXGI010019719.1:0-11829 GCA_016801175.1 Esox masquinongy
CTCCCCCACCACCAACACCACCCTCCCCACTCCCACCACCCCTTCCCAAGGCCTGGGACAACATTCCTAGATGTCCCGCCTGCACTCCCTCCCTGCTGCCACTGGACATCTGGCCCGGCTGTAAACGATGTTGCTGAGCCCGTTGACTGAGCCCGTTAATACTGAAGATGTGGCACTCCAAGGGCAGGAGGGCAGGAGGGCATGGAAGCATTCGGAACGGAGCTGCATAATGTCCTTCCCAAATAGCACCCTGTTCCCCATGAAGAGGGCTGAGGCAGTGCAATGCTTTCCAGCAGAATCAATAGGGCTGTGTCCCTAATTGCACTCTTATTCTCTTCATACATAGTGCACTAGGGTTTTACTAGAGTCATGTGAGTCCTGTTGTACACTGTAGGGAACAGGGTGTGGTTTGGAACGCAGAGGTTTGTCTCTCAGCGAGGGGACAGAGGGACAGTATTGTTAAAGCTGTGAACACAACATAATATTCTTCTCACAGCAAGCGAAACAAAGTTCATGTTTTATATGAAAGTCAGGAGATGGTTTATTGTGTTTTCGAGCGCTGTCAGTGCCGTTCAATGACATCACTGTGCTGAAGAGACCTGCTGTGCAAACAGCATCACGGGGGTCTAGGCGCAGACAGAGAAAATGTCCTCTAACAAATTAACAGTTTTCTTCCAGTTTAAACCACATAGTCAAGGACTATAAGAGAAGGTGGCAGCATGTTAAGAAAAACAACAAAAAGACTCCTCATTTCCCCTTCTTATTTTGGGACTGTCTGTGCACTAGTTGTGTCCCGGTTCATGAAGTCCTCATTGCTGTTCATGAAGCCCTCATTGCAGGTTCATGAAGTCATTGCTGGATGGCATGTCGAAGTGAACAGCTCTGCGCCATCCAAGCATCAACACTCAAATCTGGGAAGAAAAAGCATGAAATATAATACACCAATGGTAGGGTCTTGCAAACTGGACTTGTTTAAATGCGCACTGTCTTTAAGCCATGGTGATGGGCCTACACAGCTCTGTGTTTACAGACCTTGAGCTGGCTGGTTCACGCAGAACCTGGGTGTGGCTCACAACACTGCTAACTAACCTTCTTTCATCTGTGTTGACTGGCAGCCCACTAATCGGTGTGCTGGGAAAAAACAACGCACACATGGTGTTTTGCCTGGATGCCATAGCGTAACTGTCAAACTAATAAGACAATTTAAAAGCAGGAAGACGTCATGCACCACGATGGGCTGTTGTATTCCGAATGGACAGTGTTTCAGGCTGCTCCTCCAATCACCTGAATGGCGCAGATGTTTGGTGAACTTGTCAAGGGAATTGCATAAGTAGCTGGGGAGAACAATCAACAGGTGTTGCCTGGAGGCCAATCCTGAAGCCGGGATGCTGTAAGCTTTAACCGCCTTTAACGTCACTGGCTGCTTTTGACTGGGAATGAGAACTTTTCTGCAACATGCTGGGATATACAAGCGCAATGCCACTTTCAGGACACGTGGGAAACTCTGAAAAACATAGCTGACAAGAATCCTTTGTATAGGTCCTCAAATATCTAATTCTGATTTTGGAAGCCTTCTAAAAGTTTGACTGGAAGAACTCTGACATTGTGACTTTACCTTGCTTTTTCAACAGCAACAAAATGTCAGTACTTTTTGATTATTTCAAAGTGATCTTGAAGACAGCATGACATCGTGATGTTGAGCGTATAGCCACAATATATTACATCACATAAAGACATAAAATACCATTCAAAAGTTTGGGGTCACTTAGAAATGTCCTAGTTTTCCAGGAAAGATTAGAAATAATGATTTTTAATTGAAATAATAATTATGCCCTTCAAACTTTGCTATCGTCAAACAATCCTCCATTTGAAGCAATTACAGCCTTCCAGATCTTTTGCATTCTAATTGTCAATTTGTTGAGGTAAACTGAAGAGATTTCACACCATGCTTCCTAATGCACATCCCACAATTTGGATTGGCTTGATGGACGCTTCTCACATACCATACGGTCAAGCTGCTCACACAACTGCTCAACAGGGTTGAGATCTGATGACTGTACAAGCCACTCCATTATAGACAGAATACCAGCTGACTGATTCTTCCCTAAATAGTTTTTGCATAGTTTGGAGCTGTGCTTTGGGTCATTGTCCTGTTGTAGGAGGGCATTGGCTCCAATCAAGCCCCACCCACAGGGTATGGCACTGCACTGCAAAATGGAGCGATAGCTTTCTTTCTTCAAGATCCCTTTAACGCTGTACAAATCTCCCACTTTACCACCACCAAAGCACCCCCAGACCATCACAATGGTCCTCCAGCATCTTTTTCATTTGGTCTGTGTCCCACGAATGTTCTTCTTTGTGATCCGAACACCTCAAACTTATATTCGTCTGTCAATAACATTTTTTTTCAATCTTTCTCTGTCCACTGTCTGTACTCTTTTGCCCATCTCAATCTTTTCTTTACATTGGCCAGTCTGAGATATGGATATTCCTCTGCAACTCTGTCGAGAAGGCCAGCATCCTAAAGTAGACTCTTCACTAGACTCTTCACTGCAGACTGGTGTTTTGTGGGTACTATTTAATAAAGCTGCCAGTTGAGGACCTGTGAGGTGTCTGTTTCTCAAACTAGACACTCTAATGTATTTGTCCTCTTGCTCAGTTGTGCACCGTGGCCTCCCACTCCTCTATCTATTCTGGTTAGAGCTAGTCCGCGCTGTTCTGTGAAGGGCATAGGACACAGCATTGTACAAGATCATCTGTTTCCTGACAATTTCTCACCTGGAATAGCCTTAATTTCTCCGAACAAGAATAGACTGATGAGTTTCAGAAGAAAGTTCTTTGTTTCTGGACAATTTGAGCCTGTAATCGAAACCATAATAGCTAATGCTCCAGATACTCAACTAGTCTAAAGGGCAGTTTTATTACTTATTTAATCAGCACAACAGTTTTCAGCTGGGCTAACATAATTGCAAAATGATTATCTAATGATCAGTTAGCCTTGTAAAATGATTAACTTGGATTAGCAAACACAACGTGCCATTGGAACACAGGACTGATGGTTGCAGATAATGGGCTTCTGTACGCCTATGAAGTTAGTCCATTTAAAAGCCCTTTCCAGCTACTATAGTCATTTACAACATTAACAATGTCTACACTGTATTTTGGATCAAATTGATGTTATTTTAATGGATGAGAAATGTGCTTTTCTTTCAAAACAAGACATTTCTGACCCCAAGCTTTTGAATGGTGGTGTATCTGGTGTAATGTAATGTGTAGTGACTAATAATGTATCGCTGTTTTTCACAATGTGCAACGCGTAGTATCAACTGCATTATTTTTCTTAACACTTGTCATTTCAGGCTGTACATTTCAACGAGAACTCGGACCACAGATCAGTTTGTTCATTCAACTATAAATTAGAAAACAAATGTCATGTTTTCATGTTACTGAATATTTAGACTATTCTGGACAATTGTAAATGATCAGATTGCTCAAGTCTGAGTATAACATTTTTCACAATGTCAATAGAGATGAAACAGATGTCAGCGTGCTGCTGCTATCAGTTTAGCTTCTTCGGCTGACAGTTTTCCGGCTCTACAATGGACACAAACCAGGGGTCCCCTGCAACACAATGCACGGGACCCCTCCTTGACAAGGTTACAACCATTTGAAATAGAGACAGAATGACCAAGTCTACCAGTTGGAGAGCCCCATCGAAGACATTACAAGTTAGCCGAGAAGTACGCTTTATCATACGTTCTTGACTGTTACCTCTGTTGTAGAACAAACTTCAGTTTGTTCTTTTCATGGGGACTCCCTCATGTCTTAGCTTCTAACTCACACTTCTCTTTAGCGTGTTATTGTACTATGTCCTGCAACAGTCGCGTTTTGCAGATATTTGTAAGATACCAAAGAGTGGAACCAGTCTGTTAACTGTAAAGGCATTTCCAAAGGAAATCTGTGCAAGGCCAGTACAACCTGCAGTTTGAAATGTCATGTAGCGATTGTTTCAAAGAGCTGTCAGCAGGATGGTTTCATGAATATATGAAACCCGCCCACTCAGCCTGTCTTCTCAAAACACCCTGGCATTTAGCCATTTTGGACAAAATAAGTTATTGATAAGATACTTTTTGCAAATTTTGTTTCACCAAAGTGGCTATCTTGTGTATGGATTAAATTGATTCACATGCATTCAGCCATTCCAGAGTTTTTAATTTGGATATGTTTCAGTGGCCTCTGTAGGCACAACCTAATCAAGGTCTTTGTGTATACACCTGGTGTCCAGTAGCATGCATTAGGCCAGAGCTGTACTGTACAGTCCACCTTGATACTCACCCACATTCATACAGAAACATTAAATGATTTACTTGGATTGACACAAAGGTTATTGAAAAGCTCATGAAAATTTGACAAATTTGAAATAACATTTTGGGCTATGATCACAAATCAGCCAGGGATCACAATGATACCAGTTGGTAGATTAAGGGTTAACGCATATCATTATAACTGTTACCTAAGTCATTGGCAGATTGAGGATTAACACATAGTAATATAACTGTGATCTAATTTGTTGGCAGATTGAGGATTAACACATAGTAATATTACTGTGACCTAATTCGTTGCTAGATTGAGGGTTAAAGTTGATCAAAAAACGCCCACACACTGTCCATATCACTTGCAATATCAAAATAGATTTATTAAGAACAAAGTTTCGGTCCAAGGACCTTCATCAGGTTATTTTACGTGACCAAAACAGAAGAGGCCATCTTAAATAAGTAAGTTACCTTGAGTGGACCAATTAGGTCACATGCCAAAACACATGTCACTCATTGAATAAATAATCATAAATGATCACATAATGGCGCCATATGGAAAATACAAAGTGTACATTATACTTAGCTAGGAATATATACATATTTTAATAGCCCATGAAAATCTAGTAGTGTTTTAAGAAGCTGCCTCCTATGAACTGTCCCTAGACAAGAAAAAGAGCAAAAAAGAGAGATGGAATTAAGAATAATAGGGGTTAAAAAAAGTATATATATATGTATATTTACATATGGAGAAGCAAATCAAGAAGAATTCACATAATGAAAAACACACAAACCACCATAGTTTATAATATAATATTGAGAGTTAACACATTGATATAACTCTGATCTAAGTAGTTGGTAGATTGAGGGTTAACAAATCAATATAACTGTGATCTAAGTCATTGGTAGATTGAGGGTTAACACATTATTATAACTGTGATCTAAGTCGTTGGTAGATTGAGGGTTAAAACATATTAATATAACTGTGATCTAAGTCGTTGGTAGATTGAAGGTTAACATATCAATAAAACTGTGATCTAAGTCGTTGGTAGATTGAGGGTTAACACATATTATTATAACTGTGATCTAAGTCATTGGCAGATTGAGTGTTAACACATTTTAATATAACTGTGATCTAAGTCATTGATAGATTGAGGGTTAACATCAATAAAACTGTGATCTGTGTCAAGCATGGCTTCATGTGCAGCTCCACATCTGTGCATGAACTATTAATTCTCATAGGAACATAGTAAGGGTCTCCAATTGTTAAAATGGAGAGACAGACAGAGACAGTGAGCAAGAGAGACTGACACATTAAGACAGAAAGAAATAAGTGAGAGACACAGTGAGGAACTGAAAGAAAGCAAGAGAGAGAGACAGCAAGACAAAGAGAGCAAAAGAGAAGAGAAAGACGGAGAGAGCTGTTACACATAGAGTCTTCCATGAGATGTTGTGTTGTGTTTTCGTTTGGACGTGTTATTCCTTTCAGAGTAATGCAGCGTGGAGCAAGGGAGAGAGGTTGAGAGAGATAATATCGCTCTTATTCCTAAATGGAACCCTAGTCCCTATCTAGTGCACCGATCTAAACAGGGCCCTGGTCAAAATTAGTGCACTGGGTACAGGGTTTAGGGCTGCCGTTTGGGACACAGCCTTGGTTCAGAGGAACGCCCTCTCGTACTGTTGCTATGAAGTGATGCGTTCAGGGGAGCCAACCGCCTTCCACGGCGTGTGGTGCTGCGTTGATGCCTCCTAGCCAGATCGAGGAGATGGATACGCTATTCTCTTATACAACAATTATGATGTCTTTGCACGGTTTGTAAAATCAAAACACTTGCTGCCCAGCCTGGTAATAGGACAGAACGGTGCCTGTATCAGATTCACATGAAGGTTAACATAACATGGCTGTACTCCCTTCTATTCAATCTAAAGGGGATTAAATTGTCATGGGAAACATTTCTTTACATCGCCAACACAAGGAATTCAAAAAAGAAATAAAATAAATGACTCTTTGTTTTTCTTCATTTATCCGTCTCCGTTTAACACTTTTTTCCCTCTATTTATTATCTTTCTGTTTCTCTTTGTAGCTCTGTTTCCCGTTATCTCTGCCTTTGTCTCTCTCAGTTTCTTTGTCTCTCTGTCTTTGTATCTCTGTCTCTGTTTCTCTGTCTTTATGTCTCTGTCTTTATATCTCTGTCTTTGTCTCTCTGTCTTTATATCTCTGTCTTTGTCTCTCTGTCTTTGTATCTCTGTCTCTCTTTGTCTCTCTGTCTTTATATCTTTGTCTTTATATCTCTGTCTTTGTCTCTCTGTCTTTATATCTTTGTCTTTATATCTCTGTCTTTGTCTCTCTGTCTTTATATCTCTGTCTTTGTCTCTCTGTCTTTGTATCTCTGTCTTTGTCTCTCTGTCTTTATATCTCTGTCTTTGTCTCTCTGTCTTTGTATCTCTGTCTTTGTCTCTCTGTCTTTGTATCTCTGTCTTTGTCTCTCTGTCTTCGTCTCTCTGTCTTTGTATCTCTGTCTCTCTTTGTCTCTCTTCCTTTGTATCTCTGTCTCTCACTCTCAATTCAAAGGAGCTTTATTGGCATAAGAAACATTTGTTTACATTTCCAAGGCAAGTGGAAAATTACAGAAATGTAATTAAAATACAAACAAAAAAGATGTTAAATAAACAATCAGAAAAGCTATGTAAACAGACATGACTGTATCACTCTCCTCTCCTCCATCTCTCTGTCTCTCGTTTTGCTTCTGTGACTTTGCCCACCATCTCTGCCTTTCTCCTTTCCTCTGTGACTTAACAACCCTTCCCTGTCTTTCTCCTTTCCTCTGTGACATAAAACCCATCCCTGTCTTTCTCCTTTCCTCTGTGACTTAACAACCCATCCCTGTCTTTCTCCTTTCCTCTGTGACTTAACAACCCATCCCTGTCTTTCTCCTTTCCTCTGTGACTTAACAACCCATCCCTGTCTTTCTCCTTTCCTCTGTGACTTAACAACCCATCCCTGTCTTTCTCCTTTCCTCTGTGACTTAACCACCCATCCCTGTCTTTTTCCTTTCCTCTGTGGCATAAAAACCCATCCCTGTCTTTCTCCTTTCCTCTGTGACTTAACCAGCCATCCCTGTCTTTCTCCTTTCCTCTGTGACTAAACAACCCAACCCTGTCTTTTTCCTTTCCTCTTTTACTTAACAACCCATCCCAGTCTCTCTTTTCTTCCATCTGTGACCTAAAAACTCATCCTTGTCTCTCTTTCCCTCTGTGACTTACCGCCCAATCCCTGTCTCTCTACATTTTCAGGACATTGTTCTGTGGTTTTTCCTTACTCATTCTGATGGAGTTATTATTTTTGTAGCAGTTATTAAAGACATTTATCAACCAGCATGTAAGAATATATGGATTAAACCATAATAAGATTGTTATAATAATGATCCTAGATTGTGGGTTAGCAGACCATTATTTTCTGCTTTCTAATATAATGTAGGTCTCACTTTCTAATGTAATGTATGTCTCCCTTTCTAATGAAATGTAGGTCTCCCTTTCTACTGTAATGTAGGTCTCCCTTTCTACTGTAATGTAGGTCTCCCTTTCTAATGTAATGCAGGTCTCCCATTCTAATGTAATGCAGGTCTCCCTTTCTAATGTAATGTAGGTCTCCCATTCTAATGTAATGTAAGTCTCTCTTTCTAATGTAATGTGGGTCTCCCTTTCTAATGTAATGTAAGTCTCTCTTTCTAATGTAATGTAGGTCTCCCTTTCTAATGTAATGTAGGTCTCCTTTGAAGAGACAGTGTGTGTGAGTGACTGTGTTGTGTGTGTGAGTGTGTGTGTGTGTGTGAGAGTGTGTGTGTGTTGTGTGTGTGTGTGTTGTGTGTGAGTGTGTGTGTTGTGTGTGAGTGTGTGTGTTGTGTTGTGTGTGTGTTGTGTGTGTGTGTGTGTGAGTGTGTGTGTGTTGTGTCTGAGTGTGTGTGTGTGTGTGAGTGCATGTTTAATGTGTGAGTATTTGTGTGTGTTGTGTGTGAGTGTGTGGGTTGTGTGTGAGTGTGTGTGTGTTGTGTGTGAGTGTGTGTTATGTGTGTGTGAGTGTGTGTGTTGTATGTGAGTGTGTAGTGTGTGAGTGTATGTGTTATGTGTGAGTGTGTGTGTTTTGTGTAAGTGTGTGTATTTTCTGTGAGTGTGTGTGTTATATATGTGAGTGTGTGCGTTGTGTGTGAGTGTGTGTGTTATGTGTGAGTATGTGTGTTGTGTGTGAGTATGTGTGTTGTGTGTGAGTGTGTGTGTGTGAGTGTGTTATTTGTGTTTGTGAGTGTGTTATGTGTGTGTGTGTGTTATGTTTGTGAGTTTGTGTGTTGTGTCTGAGTGTGTGTGTGTGTGTGTGAGTGTGTTGTGTGTGAGTGTGTGTAATGTGTGAGTGTGTGTGTTGTCTATGAGTGTGTGTGAGTGTGTGTGACTAAGTGTGTTGTGTGTGAGTGTTATGTTTGAGTGTGTGTTGTGTGTGTTGTGTGTGAGTGTGTGTGTTGTGTGTTAGTGTGTGTGTTGTGTGTTAGTGTGTGTGTTGTGTGTGAGTATGTGTTGTGTGTATGTGTGTGTGTGATCCCACTGAAAAGATAACACAACCTTACATTTCGGTCCTTGAAAGGATTTCGTAGCATTCCCCTCAAGGAAAATATTTTCGGCTTTGGTATTTAGGTTAACAGTAGTAAAACCTGACAAATCTTTCCCCAAAAATGTTTTCTTAGCCAGTCTACTAAGAAATAGGCTATTTACAGCTTAGGAGTTAGGTTAAGGGTAAGACTTGATGTTAGAACTGGGGCCATTTTTAAAGCATTACCGGTTAGGTTTGGGGTTAGGCGTTGAGGTTACCTTAGGTTAAGTGATATAGGTTAAGTTATCTAAGAGCATTTAAAGATATGGTCAGGGTAGGAAACCCAATCCTTGCCGACAAAAGGGCATTAATCCGGTTTGTCTTCATGTGTCGGAGTGTTTGTTTAGATCTGGCTCTGGCCAACAGTGACGGTGCAGTACGAGTGGGACTGGCGTCACAAATGTCACCGATTCTTCTCACACGTGGTGCACTAATGTCGACCAGGGCACCATGCACCTCTTTCCAAAGTAGTACACTACGTGGGAAAGACTGACATGTGGGACCCGGCTCCACTCTGTTCTTCCCTGGCTGTTGGTGGCTGTGAGTAAGCAGTAAGCTGTTCATCTGGTTAACCAAACTCTATTTTCCCATGAAGGGGTGAAGGAGGAGACAGAAGAAACAAGTCGTCCAACAACCCTCATGGTCACATACCGATTTATTTTATCCAGTGTTCTTGGCAGGTTTTATATTTATTTTTATCATTCAGCGGGTGTTCATTTCATTAGCAACTTACAGTCAAGCATTTTTTTATTTTATTAGAATTGATTTAAACAGGGAGTAACATTGAGACAGAGGATTCTCACAGGTGAGCACAGCAGGAACAACTTTATGTATGGGAACATGTTCATTAAAAGTATTTAATACATTTCACAAAATTAAAAACCAAACAATCACACAAACAGAAAAACAATCATACATTATGCAATTATGGAAAAACACATACTTCATATTCATCCACAAAACACTCCCCAAAAGACTCCTCAAAACACTCCCCAAAAGCCCCGGAGGGACCAATTCCTCAAACGTAAAGATTCTTTGGAGATTGTTCCACATGAAAGCTGCTGAGAAACCTAAGGCAGGTCTTGTCTAATTAAATGGAAGTCAAAGGAATCTTCAACCTCAGCCACCCCTGATCTTGGTCCATTAACCTTTATGTCTGTGCTTCAACAATGGAGTAACATACCACTGGACCTTCTGTAAGTAGACTCCAAGAACAAAGAGCGTGAAGCGAATTGATCAACGACACTTCAAAGCTGGCCAGCCTGCTTTATTGTACAAAATGCAGAGATGTATGCTGACCATATTTCCCATAACAAATCATAATGCACTCTGGGAAACTGCTGTTGTCCTCCAACCAGAAATAGATGATGTAGCAGAATAAATGTTGGCAGGTTTTTTTCTGCTACCTAATGAAATGCATGATCTGTTCCAGAACAGGAACCCTGTTTTAATACTCAATTTAAAACTCAACATTCAATGTGTATGTAGCCATAAATCATCAGAAATATTTTTACGCAATTATTTTTTACCTGCATTAAGATACAATTTCAGTTCAATAATAAGGTGGGTCAGAAAGAGCCTGCTCAAGCATGAAGGCAATAGCATACAGGTTGTAATAGTGTGAGCTTCACACAATATTTATACAATAAATGGCACAGAACATAAAATGGTACCTCACGAGACACCCTGTGTTATAACACATTGAGGCCTGTTCATCATTAAACCAGTCAGATTTTGCTTGATCAATGTTTATGTTGGAAAATCTTTGAATCAGCAACAACTGGTCAACAGTGTGAAAAACTTTTGATCAATCAACACATTTTTTTTAATGCAAAATGATTGTAAAATAAATGTTGGGACCAGAAAAGGGCAGTTATTAAAATTAAATTAAGGTGTTGGGCCTCACACTGCCAGTTCTTTAATGTTGAATTAATAGCTAACAAATACAGTCAAATACAAGGAAATACAACAAATACATGGACAACTGTGCAATTCACCTTAAAGACAAAATTCATATATGATTTAACACTACCCAGTGTTATAATTGAATACTGGTTTCAGTGTGTATATTTATCCATTCTGAACAGTGTGAATGTAATGCTAGAGAATTTGCTGTGTAGTTTGCCCACCCCAAAGCGATTCATTTAAGAGGTTTGAGAAAGCTGCTCCATTGATCAGGTAAATCTGCTCTAGGGGATTTTTTGTACCAATCTTAAGCAAGGCTTCCAGCACAGTACAAGTAGAAGTAAATTAGGTTGTTCCAGACAACTTAAATAGCACAGTTATAAAAAGAAAAATGTTTCTGTAACTGTTACTGAAAAAAAAAATATATATATACAAAGTTATCCATTGCCATCGACAACAAATGATTATCAGAATCAGAAAGAGTTTAATTGCCAAATAGGTTTCACAACAAACAAGGAATTTGTTCTGGCCGTTGGTGCAACAATTTATACAAAAGGAATAAGGGAAAGAAAAACAAATAAAAACTGAGCATAGAAATAGTAGACTGCATTAATAAAGTACTAAAAATAACTAAAAAGCACATGTATGGTGCAAGATTTTGTCCTGTTCAGGGTTGTGTATGTATGTGTGGAGGGATTATAGATTTGTCCAGTTGAGGGTTGTGTCTATGTGGGGAGGGGTTATATATTTGTCCATTTGAGGGTTGTGTGTATGTGGGGAGGGGTTATAGATTTGTCCATGTGAGGGTTGTGTGTGTGTGGGGAGGGGTTATAGATTTGTCCAGTTGAGGGTTGTGTGTATATGTGGGGAGGGGTTAAAGATTTGTCCAGTTGAGGGTTGTGTGTGTATGTGGGGAGGGGTTATATATTTGTCCAGTTGAGGGTTGTGTGTGTATGTGGGGAGGGGTTATAG
>JACXGI010019720.1:0-11828 GCA_016801175.1 Esox masquinongy
GGGCATTATATAGGTATAATGATCAGTGGGAATGGGTAACAGAGGGCATTATACACACTCTTCTATTGATAAACCAGCCAACCCTATTCTACTGATGAACCAGCAACCCTATTCTACTGATGAACCAGAGACCATATTCTACTGATGAACCAGAGACCGTATTCTACTGATGAACCAGTGAAAAATATGCAGTCAGTTTGAGTTATTGATTTTTTGAAAAGGAGACGGTGTCTCTTAGAGGGAGACTAGTGGGAGACAACAGAAGTGGAGGGAGGCTAAAGTAAGAGAAAGAGGAGTGAGACAAAGAAAACTGGGTGTTATTTTAACGTTATGGTAGACGAGACTGGATGTACGTTGCACCTAATAACAGGCCTGATCTGTGGAATAATGGCCATATACTACCCTCTTATTGTTTGAATACGTGACAGAGCCTCTAAGAGGAGGTAGACTTTTAGGAGACAAGAGCAGAGGAGGGAGGCTAGGGGGAGAGACCAGAGGAGGGGACAAGGGGGGAGAGAAAGAAGAGGGAGACCAGGAGGAGAGAAAATGTGGTTAGAAGACAACTTTATTCTAAGGGAATCACTAAGGACTTTAGTGATTGAAGCAGCTTCTAACACACACCATTTTTTATTTACGTAGTGGAAAATCTGGGTGTAATAACACTTTTGTTGCCAAAGTGTTAGACAGTTTAATAAAGTTTACCATAAATGTAATGTATTTTCACATCACTGGGCTGATACATCAAGTGAGCCTCATACTTTCAGAAGACAGCATATTTTGAAAGACAACGTGTCTCATGCTGGCATTAAACCAATTTCATGGAAACTGCATGGTGATCAGGCCTCCTGGTGAGGAGAGAGGGAGGCAGAGGAGGATTGGCCCAAAGGGCACATCTGTCATATTTCTGGAAGTACGAAATATTGTGGCCAAGTTACCCTGGAAAGAATCTTGACTCAGGCCATTGACATTTGTATTTTACAATTTTTCTCAATCGCTTTGGCTCAATTCTCAAATGAAAATTATTTTCTCAAAACAATAAGTTAAAATCTCTGAACAATTACTTTCTTGCTTGGTTTGTTTTGCATTCACTTGTGTAACACCAAATTCACCAGATATATTGTCTCAATTTATCCTGCCAAAACTCTTTCCTAAACCTCTCTTTTTATTATTTTGTGCTCAATTGTTTTCCCGCCTGATTCTACTTACCTACTTGATTTAACCAATGCATCTTGGGGTTCACTTATTTTTGTACTTTCAAGCAGCTCAGCTCTTTTTGTTTGTGATGTTGAAGATTATTCTTGTAGATGTGATTTGATATAAATGAGAGACTTCCTGTAATGAATGCTCTGGGATGACAGAGAGGTAGTTGGACCGAAGCGCAGAGCGCAGGATGTTTATTAGATCTCCAGCAAAACATCACAGCAGGCTGGTACGGAACCGATGAGCAGGCAGAAGGTCGGTACACAAGAGTCGGAATGAGCGGAGCAGAAGAACCAAAGGGATGATCCAGAAGACCATGGTCAAAAAGGCATGCACAGGTCAGGACACAAGGAGGGCAGTAAGAACTTCTATAACGAGGAAAATACAGGCATAGTACTGATGCACACAAGACAACCAATACCTCACAACAGAAATGAGACACAGACCTGAGGTGTATACTATGAAGAGAGGTAACAACCTACTTGACAACACGTTCATATCAGTCTGTTTTGAGAGTTGAATTGTTTGCACCGGATCCGGGAGTGACAAAGTCCGATTTATTACATATAAAATAACGGTTGATTGTTGATGGTATGCTGTCTTGTTGTTTCATTGTCATAATGTTGCATTGTACTAAAAAGAAAAATATAGAAAATCCTTCGATAAGAAGTCAAAGAACAAAAAAAAGAGTTGATTGGACTGTAACTGAATATTTGATAACAAAGAATTATAATTAAGAGAACTCCTAAACATAAAATCGTATAGCCAGTACGAGGTTCCCAAAATCTGTTGTATGTGAGGGAATACCTTATTGAAGACTCCCAAGAACTTATACGTGAGGGAGCTGACTGGTTATCAACTGCTGCTGAGGTGGTTAGAGTCCCCCAGCAGAGGTGGTTAGAGTCCCCTTGCATGTGATAAGACAGGTGTGTGACGCAAACCGTTTTGGGTCACATTACTCCCCTTGGTGGGTTGCAATAGCAGTGGTTGACGAACCCCTATGTGCCAAGCCAAGGCTGATCCTAAATTATAATAAATTAAAATAATTTGAATTTGTAATATCCAAGAGACCCTATGTTGAGAATGCCCAAGAACATTAGGTGAGGGGCAATCTCCAAGAAACCCTATGTTGAGGATATCCAAGAACATTAGATGAGGGGCTATATCCAAGAAACCCTATGTTGAGGATATCCAAGAACATTAGATGAGGGGGCTAAAATCTCTACACTGTTAACAGAAGTATGAATGGCCGGCATTGAATGGGTGTTTGAATGAGTGAGTGAGAAAAATGTGTGTGTGCTCAATACAGTGAGGCTTAGGATTGTGTGTGTATTGGTGAAGAACTTACATAAATGTCATGGGGGAATCCATGTGTGAAACCATTGCAAATACGCCACAGTACTTTTGGATTATTCTATTATCTGTGTTTTGTTAGAAAACAGTAGCAACAGGCAGATACCAAATATGTAATTGGAGTAAATATAAGTTTTTCTAAGACATTTCAAGCACTGATACAGCCATAGCAAATTATATGCCAAGTATGATTCTGTAGGTTACTCCATGGCAGACAAAGCGGCGTAGGAGGCTGCTCAGAAGCCTCTTATTGCTGCTGTAACTCGTTCTGCTACTAAACATGTCAATCTGTGTCCATGTTACACTGTTGAACATATCCATCACCTGCAGACCTCTGTCGCCGAGGCTGACAAACAAACCTGGGTGACAGCCGGCTGTGCAGCTGGTACTGACGGGATCTTTAGACACCTGTCCGGTAAACCCGTTGCACCAGTCTCACTTCTGCCCAGTCTTTCCGAGTGGCTCATAGAGTGTTGACGGTCGTCTGGGGTTGCTTTCCCATTCCAATTGGAGAACTCCGTGTACACAAAATTGCAGGACTGGTAATTTCTAAATTATGAGCTTATCTAAATTATGAAACACAACCAAGACTTGCTTTAGGTTAGAATCAACTGGCCAATGTTAAATTTATTGTCTTTGTGTGTGTACGTTTAAATGTTGTGTTTATGTCAAAATTTTGCAAACTGCCTGCTTAACAAAACTAACAACTAACTGCAAACCTGCTTATTTGTGCTATTTGTTCTGTATGTCTGGATGTTTAGTCATGTTTGGTGAGTTAATGAGATCAATAATAAAAATAGAGAAAGAAAATGCGTGCTACATTCATGATGACAATTGCAAAACGTTTTTTCCCAATTTAGGCTAAATATACTCTACGGTCTCTATGAGAAAAACGAATGAATAATTAAACATGGTTATGGTAGGCTGTATTGACAGGTACCTGGATGTTTTTTGACTTATTATATGATTTAAAATGCTGCATTACAAACATAGGTTTAAACTAATTAGGAAGGGTTTTCTGTATGTGTTTACAAATCTAGACATGCAGACAAAATGTTAAACCCAAAGTCCTCACATATGCTTTTAGGGTTGATTATTTGGTGACATGATATAAAACATACTTAAATCCTGGAGTTGTAGTAACAATGTATTTCTTTCCTTAGTGTCGAGAGAGGGGTGTCCACATGACATAAGTTTGATTGGTCAGTATGTGGGTGAAAAATGGGGGAGAAGAACTTTGTTAACTAAAATATAGAAGAATGAGGTGGAAGGTGGAGTAGGAGTTACAGGTCTATGATAAACTGAAGCATTTATGAGGAATTTGTGGTATCTGTTTGGGTGATAGGATAATGTATAAAGCATGATAAGGGGACTCATTAAGCAGTTTCTTATATTTTAATTGGCGTGCTAGCCAGGAGACTGTTGTTTTGTCTTTTATTTTGTTCCTAAATGACCCAGTCTGGTTCAGAAAGTGTTGTTGTTTATTTGGTTAGGAGCCTATCTTATAGAAGTCACATGTTTGAATCATGATTTTAATTTGTTTTAATGGAGTTAGCCTATTTTGCATTTATAAAATTTCACATTACACATCTACAGTTAAATGACCAAAGGGATAATTAAATTTAAATTTTTCATTTTTTTGTTTTCCTCTCAAAGTAAAAAAAAAAAGAAAAAAGGGGGAGAGGAAGACATATGTTTGATTAAGAAACAACTGAAACAAGATTGGGGTTTAATGGAGTTAATACACAACTCTCTGCTGTAGTTGGGATTCTAACTTTGTGTTGTGCGAGATTCCATCTTTGTTGCTCACAATGTAGGAGTCCTGAATCCCTGATACACCTTGTCCAATGAAGGGGTACCTCACACCTGTGGTCCAGATCATTCCAGGGCCAAACCAAGCCCAGACCTATGAGAGACTGCCTTGGGTTCAGAGTAAGAGTATTGGACACTGATGGTTCCAGATTCACCACAGCCAAGGAGAGGTGGGTGACAGACTGACACATACAACAGAGAGTCCAAGGAGAGGTGGGTGACAGACAGACACATACAACAGAGAGTCCAAGGAGAGGTGGGTGACAGACTGACACATACAAATGAGAGTCCAAGGAGAGGTGGGTGACAGACTATGACACATACAATAGAGAGTCCAAGGAGAGGTGGGTAACAGAATATGACAATACAACAGAGTCCAAGGAGAGGTGAGTGACTGACTATGACATATACAACAGAGTCCAAGGAGAGGTGGGTGACAGACTATGACACATACAACAGAGAGTCCAAGGAGAGGTGGGTGACAGACTGACATATACAACAGAGTCCAAGGAGAGGTGGGTGACAGACTATGACACATACAGCAGAGAGTCCAAGGAGAGGTGGGTGACAGACTATGCCACATACAACAGAGTCCAAGGAGAGGTGGGGGACAGACTATGACACATATAACAGAGTACAAGGAGAGGTGAGTGACTGACTATGACCTATACAACAGAGTCCAAGGAGAGTTGAGTGACTGACTATGACACATACAACAGAGAGTTCAAGGAGAGGTGGGTGACAGACTATGACACATACAACAGAAAACAAAACAAATTTTTGTTTGTTCACATTTTCTATTTTTTTATCATTGTATCATTGTTTGAAATATTGTAAATCACTTGTGATAATTTTACACAACTCAGGTATTTATTTCTGACATTCAGTCCCACCATTTCATTATTAGTTGAGTGTTATTTTTAGTATTGCAGTAGCCTTTATATTAGGGACCAGGAGAATAGGTAAACTGATGCCATGTTTTGTCTTCTCCTTTCTCCTGGAAGGACTGTGTGGCGGACCTCTAGCTCAATGCATGGACACGAATTGGGAACAAACATGTGAAGTGAAACCTCCTGCAACCTTTCCCTTTGGTGCCTTCTGAGTTCCAGAACAAGATTGATGGCATAATGGACATTTTGCTGGGGAAAAAGCGGAAGGCCTGACCTCCTTGTTAAGTCTGGAACACATCTCCAATCAACGGTGAGACAGAACAAAACAACTTGGAATTGAGCCTTGTGCCCAACAGCAACAGACTTGGGGCACATGGAGGCTTGCTACAGAAGAAGTTGAGACTGTGTTTCTGTCAAAGTATCTACAGCCTCACGATCAAGACAGAGAGGCCTTTGGGTCAATACGGACGAGGACAACAACAGGACAATGTGCCAGGTAAAGGGAGAGGACTGGGGAGTAACTTCACACTTGAATTTAGACCTTGACATGCATTAGTATAGAGGTTGTGTTATATTAGATCAAAATGGAGCGGGTGGTCAAAACTTGTAACTAAAACATATTAGCTAAATTAATATTAAAGCTAGCATTGTGATGGGAGGTGTAAAGTTACATTGAGATCCTGAAAGAAACGTCTACTGGAGGAAATGGAAGGATTCCGTTGGGAGGCCCAAACCAAGTCCTGCTGACCAGGAAAACAGCGGAAAAGATAACTGATCCATTTTCCTGCAAAGGAAGCAACCACTGACTGACTTCAGGCCGGTGCAGTTGGCCTGAATGGACGACATGACAGCTTTACATCTCAAAGAAAGGACACCTGGATCCAGGCCAGCCAATGCCCACCAGATCAACACCACCAGCCCATGAGGACAGACTTTAAGGATCTCAACGACATGCCAACTCAAGGAAGGACGAGAACCAGCGGACCCACCAATGCAAACAACTCAGAAGGCCTCATCGGCGATGAAAGGGAGAACCGGACATTATCAACTGCACTCACAACACCTGCTAGAAGCTGACACACACACACACACACATACACACTCCACACTGGGTTCATTGAAGAAGGGGAAAACCTGAATGGGAAAAGTATATAATTTCAACTGACATTAGTCAACAACAACTAAAGATTTGTGAAAATGTAATTTTTGATAACATCCTAAGCAATTTTATGCATAGTAACAGAGTATGTATAGATGACAACCTAGACTTCCCTCATTGGTTTTACTCAGTGTGTATGTTTATTAACAGAGTATGTATAGATTACAACCTAGACTTCCCTCATTGGTTTTATTCAGTGTATATGTTCATTACAATCACTGCAAAAGGAAGAGAAAACAACAGTGATAAATTATTATCAGCGACCGACACATACACATGAATGCTATTCAATTATCCAGAAGATCAAGAAGGAAGACCAGCGGCCGAAAAAACTGTAACAGAAACAAATAAATTAATTTTTGTATGTTCTCACTCAGATATCTTCCCTGATTGAGAGCCTGTTGGGACAAAAGGGAGGAATTGTAGAAAATTAATTTATTATCATCCTTATTTATTCATTATCTTATTAGAAGGGTTTTGTATTCTGTATGCTTGATCAATTACACATATACTAAAAGACTTATCTCTCTCTCTGTCTCCAACCTATAAGGTCAGTGTCTTGTGTTCAGGGCCATGATGAATGGAATGTCGGCTGAGCAGGGCCTCGGCTCCTTTTAGCAGTAAGAGAAACAGGCCTCTGCCTGTACCAGAAAACCAACCGTATATCTCAAGAATTACGTTCCATGGGAACTCTTGTAAAAACCGCGATTACTTCCTATGCCAACATATCTACAGTGCCATTACGTCAGTCAAGAACGTTATATATCAATCCACATTTTGAATGGTCACACGCAGTGCTCTCCATACAGGTTTTCCTATTGTATTATTATTTTAACCACAACTGATTTGGCTTCAGTGGGAATGTACAGGTCTACATAAATTGCCATTTTTGGATAGGTCAAATCCGACAAAAATATTGGATTATTACCATATGCATCGATTTATTTTTCAACATACATTTGTCTTGAACGTTATTTATCACTGCACATTTGGAGTGGCAACACGCCATGCTCTATATATAGTTTTTTGTATCATATTTTTATTATTTTAACCACAACTGATTTGGCCTTAGTGTGGCTGTTCAGAAGGTCTAGATGCTCCTTTTTGGATAGGTGAAATCTTAAAAAAATTATGAATTGAACGTTATCAGCCGTACCCACCGATTTCTATTTGAAAAAAATAAAAATACCAATTCTAAATGTGATAATGTTATAAAGAAATTATAAAGAATAACAGTTTTTTCACTGTGCGCCAATGACAGAATTCTAATCGGTTGGAGTGGGCGTGGCCTTCTGTGTTCCAATTTATATCAACATTGCATACTTTATTATTTTTATTAACATGCCAGACTTTATGATTTTATAAATAATGCAATAATGTATTGTGCACATTTTATCAGCTTATCTATTTCTGGCATCTCCACACTCGAGCTCCGTACCAGCTCGACTGACCGAACATGAATGCGCACGTTTCCACGTTACACTACCTACTCTTCTTCGCTCTTCCTTTACAAACGTCCAGACAGCACCCCCAAAGAACAGCATCCCCTGCTGTGTCTACAACCGGGCGCATTTGTTCTAGCACCTGAACCAGTATTTAAAGAGAATTTTAATACTTTTTATAACTAATGATAACTCTGCAGCCAGTAACTGCAAGGTTGCGCCTACAGTATCCATCCTTAGGTGACCTTTAACCAAGGTGTCAAACCAAAACCTTCAGATGACTGAATGAGTAGTCTTGTGGTCTGAATACAGCAACATACCAAAGACTGGAAATCAACCCTTCTTGGCCTTCTGCATCGAAATAGAGGAGTTTGGAGTTAAGGCCTTGCTACAGACCACTGTACCGCTGAAGCTGCAACATACTACAAAAATTGCAGATTGGCTCCTACAGCTCCCCATACTCCATTATTGACCTACCAGTACATTATCAGAACACAGAATAAAGATTGTGTCTGTGTAGATGACAATTTGGACATTTTCGCTTAGGGGTGTACTCACTTTTGTTGCCAGAGGTTTAGAAATTAATGGCTGTGTGTTATTTTGAGGGGACAGCAAATTTACACTGTTATACAAGCTGTAAACTCACTACTTTAAATTGTAGCAAAGTTTCATTTTTTCAGTGTTGTCACATAAAAATATATAATCAAATATTTGCAAAAATGTGAGGGGTGTACTCACTTTTGTGAGATAATGTACATAGACAATAGGAATGTGAAGAATAATAAAGAAAATGCTACAAAATATGCAAAAACTATTAATAGTAGCAACAGTAATAGTAGTGTGTGTGTTTGTTTGTGAGTAAAAGGACTTGAACATGTTTAAATCCTTTGCTATACAGTTATTTGCGAATTAAAGTATGTTAAACTGTGTGTGTGCGCTAGTGTGAGCTGTGAGTGCATGCATGTGTGTGGTCTAAGGGTAGGTCTGTAGTGTGATCTATGTGTGTGTGACACATGCACACCTAACTCATATCCTAAGGGTTCATTAAGGGTGACTGACTGATAAAGGAGAACATGAGTAAACCAGTGGTTTATAACACCTTTTCTAACAAGCTATACAACAACTATTACAAATGAATGCCTTTCATGGAAGCCTATGTTCCACCCTACCTAAGAATTAATTACATACTGTATGTATGCATTTAATCAGTGTTTTATTTTTAACACAATGTTTTATTTTAAGACTAGATAATTGTGTGCAATTTATAGTTCTGTATAAATGTTTACAGTAGTAGACAGCTTTTTCTAACATTTTCAACGTGTTGGAGTATATTGCAAGTTGTCTAGTTTGTTTACCCCAAATGCCGCCTTATTTGCTGATATTTCAGTAATTCGATTCAGTAACATGCTAGCTAAACAAGTAACCAATTATCACAAAACAATGAAATATTGATAAATGGGAGCTTTACATTAATTTGCCTAAGCAGAATAATACAAACACTGGCGCTAAATGGCAGAAGTAGCTTGAAATGCATGACAATGACTAATGCTATCTGCCGTTTCTCGGTTTTCTTCCTAACTCTCCTGCACTACTGTCCCTGCTGCAGCTTCAGCAGCAACTCATCTGTCTCAGTCTCAGACACAGCACTCGAAACAGACAAACTTAAACCTTTTAAAAAGTGTTCCTTTAATATTACACTTTTGTCTGCGTTGGACTTAAGAGCTCTTTTTTTGCTTTCTCAAACTTATTCAGCACCACCTTTCCTATCATTATTGTCAGTTTATATAGCTTTCGTTTTCTGTTCAGACAATATTGACCTAGCTTTACTGACTATCAGCTCGTGTTGCACTCTCTCTGATGACGCCTTTGATTTTGACTGAAAGTCCAAATTTGAGGAACCTCTGATCGGGCCGGCCCATCTTGGGAACAGGCTGCCCACTGGGACAAATGCTTAATATGGATTATTACAAACACAGTGAAATTGGGCAAGTCATGAATATCCGTCCTATGCACCACCAGCCTGTAAAAATTAGTTATTTATATGTATTTAAAAAGAAATCTGACCAGCCCATCCCAAAAATAATGGTCCGGCCCCCCATTTGCCAGAATTGCCAGATGGCCAGTCCGCCCCTTTTGATAACATACAGATTGAGATTAAATCGGATCAGAATAAAAATATAGTATAACTAAAAATAGGCCTTTTGGTGTGTGGTTTCCTATATCTCCGGCCATTCATTTAGAGCATTAATCTCAGGCCTTAATGAAGGGAAATGTGCTTTACTAACCCTGAAGTCTACACATACTAATACCTATATTCTAGTTTTTGAACCAAAACTCTCGGAAAACACCTTTTGCACCATTAACTTCTGCCTTAACAGTGAAATCCAAAAACCCATCACAAGCTGTGGTGAGCTGAGCGGCGGAGTGTGCAGGCAGCAAGAAGAGCTGGGTGGCGAGGTGAGCAGGCAACAGGTGAGCGGGCAGGAATGGAAGCTGAGTGGCAAGGTGAGTGCAGGCAGCAATGTCAGAGCAGAATCTGGATAAAGGAGATGCAGGTTAGCAAAGGCACACAGAAATAAAGCTGGCTAGAACGCATAGAGACTAGGAGCGGAATAACTGAGGGTTTGCAGAGCCAAGTTACCACGGGTAATGTTGTAACGAACTGGCGCTGATGAGGTGAACAGCCCGGGTTGATATCTGCTGGTTGATTACTGGAGATGAGCTGCAGCTGGCTGGAAACAGAGCAGGAGAGAGTGGCCAGGCCCCATGGCCTGGATCCTCTGTGAGAGCGACACTTGCACAGCAGGTGGAGACAAACACAGACAACACACACAAGGAAAAGGGGAAGAGGAAAACAGGCTGAGACAGGGAAAACAGAGCCTACCCATAACACTGGAGGTCAAAAATCCCTCCCACCCTCAGAATTATCTCACTGAAAAACAACTGTCAAAATATTAGGTTGCCGGAAATGAACCGCTTTTAAAAATAATTTCCATAACCCCGACCGAACCCGTGGTCACAGGACTCAAGGGTCAAAGGTCAAAAGCAATTAATCCTTCAAAAATCGGCTAACATACTTTTACCAGAGTCATGTACAATTAAATTTACATGGAAATCACCCTTGCTCTTTATTATAACCGTTCATTACCACGTTACCGTACATAGAATGCAGTTAAGACGATCTATGGACTTCATGGATTCCACCTTTCATGTTTCTAATCTTCTGACTTGCGACCCTAGAGATGACCTGTTGACCTACAGTGACCTTGTATGTGACAACAACTGACAACAGAACCAACAGGCCTGACCTGGGTTTATGCAAGGATGCATCGTCTAATTAAACGTTATTCAAACCGTGTCATCGCTGTTTAAATATGCCAGAAGCATAGCACCCCACGTGTCTCACCGCTGATTTGCCTCTGACGCTAAACCGGGTCGGTTCTGGTTGGGATGGGAGACCAGATGCTGTTAGAAGTGGTGTTAGAGGGCCAGTAGGGGGTACACTTCTCTCTGGTTTAAAGATCAAATCCCAATGACCCACGGCAGTGAAGGGGACCAGGCCCTGTGTGGCTTGATGTCTTTCTGATGTGATGTTAAACGGGTATCCTGACTATCTGGGGCCACTAAAGATCCCTCACACCTGTGGCCCAGATCATTCCAGGGCCAAACCAAGCCCAGACCCGTGACAGACTGCCTTGGGGTCAGAATAAGAATACTGGACACTGATTGTTCCAGCTACACCACAGTCAAGGAGAGGGTGGAGGAATGGAGAGACTGATGGTTCCAGCTAAGGATTTTTAGAAAAGTTGGCCAACTGAAAAGTATGAACATGAAAAGTATGAGCATGTACAGCACTCACTACTTAGTTGGGGCTCCTTTTGCCTGAATTACTGCAGCAATGCGGCGTGGCATGGAGACGATCAGTCTGTGGCACTGCTCAGGTGTTATGAGAGCCCAGGTTGCTCTGATAGA
>JACXGI010019722.1:0-11826 GCA_016801175.1 Esox masquinongy
CCCCCCCCCCCCCCCCCCCCCAAGATGCCCGGCGTGCCCCACAAGACGCCTGTGTCCTGCCTGCTTTCCTGCCCTGTTCAGTTGTCTGTCTCAGAAGCCCCTCTTATCTCCCTCCCATCCGAGACAATGTTTTCTCCGCTCCATCACCGGGACAGTTGAATGTGTTTCAGGCAGTCATCAGAAAGGGCCGCGTCTGAGCCCGGTAAACGGATGTCGAGAAGTTGGAACAGTGTCCTCCTGCTTAAAATAATCCATTTGAGGCCCCACCTGCCAAAGGCCGACCCAGCCCACTGTCCCCCCCGCCAGGTACCAACCCGGCCTGGATGATTGGCGAGGGGACACGGCAGTTATGGGCCTGACTCGAGGCCGTAGCTGAGCCGCTGACAACATGATTGAACATCCCTGGCAACCAGCTGTGGAGATCTCTCACAGTCGCTATGAGCAACGGGCAGAAACTAAACAGACAGTAAAGACAGGTGGAATATATTATAAAGGGCTGAGTGGCTTTTTGGCAGCAACAGCAGTGGAAGCAACGGGACCGCCTCACAGAGAAGGGAGACTGTGGAGACCTGGTCGGGCACTTCAATTATCCTGCTCAATGTCTGTGATGACCAGGTTAGAGGGCTTCAACCATCTGGCTAAACCTCTGTGGAGACCTGGGACAGTACTTCAACCATTTAGCTCAGCAGGAGAATGCTACATATGATGTAGTCTACTCCAGGTTCTTGAGGAGGGGAGATCAATGTTATGCGGGAGGACAGGACTGCGTTTACCGGAGTCCAAGCAGATAATTTAAACTCAGAACAGTCTGTGACCCCCGGGAAGCGTTAATCCCAGAGGAGCCTGGAATAGTTCACGTCAACGCAAAGTTACTGATCTGAAAAAACAATCCACAAATGTACTATTGTGGAGTGCAGGGTCATCATTCCCTTGGTAATGATACCGTGGATACAGCTTCAACAAGAACTGAATCCAGCCTTCAGAAAGCTTTGTTGCAGTTATTTTCATGGGTGATGTGAGCAGCATATTAAAAACGTGGGTCAATGGTAGACATAGATACCAGATGGAACTTTATCCTCCTCTCTCCCTGTCAATTAGCTGCTGACACTTAATTCTCTAAAACTAAGATTTCTGAATGCCTCTGACCTGACATTCATTTAGAGGCTTTCTAGTGATCAATAGATTGTATATTTGCTCAACGCGCAAAACAAACCCCTATGGTATGGCTGAGCTTTGGTAAGCAGCCGTGTCTTGTCAAAATGGTGGTTAATTGTTCTTAATCCCTCCCTTTCTCTGTCTCCCTCTGCGTTACACCCTGCACTCCTGCCTCTGACTTCTTCTGCTTTTTCTTCACCAAGTCCAAATCTTGGATCAATCAGCCTTAATGGGGAGATTTGCTGACCAGTTCAAATCCTAAGACAGAGGGGGGTGGAGGAGATAGTGAGTAATGGCTGAACAGAGGGAGGGAGTCTGTTTGTCTGCGTCACAAGATGAATTCCAAATGGGTACCCCATTCCCTACATAGGACACTACTTTAGACCAGAACCCTATTGCCTATAGTACACTACTCTAGAGCAGAGACTCTGTAGGACTATCAGATTTGTCCAGGTGGAGTGATGTATAAATGGGTTGATTTCCAGCCACAGGGGTTGACTGTTATCAGTTGGTGGTTCAGGCTCTGACTGACTTCAAAGCTTTTGAATTTGGATTGGGCCGTGTGCATCTTGTCATCCACCAAGTTATCTCAGATAACCACAGTTATCCACCGACTGTACTGTCACTTCTCCTGCAGATCCACCCCAGGCAAACGTCCAAATCCGGCATGGGATGTTGTTGTGAAAGTGATGCGCGGTATTGGGGGGAGCGTGTCAGTTAGGACACGGACAGTGTTGTACCCGATCACCGTCTGTCATTACTCTGATGTGATTGTCGTTGTCAGTCATCAGCACTCCTCTACCGTATTGTTGCAAAAACCAGGACGACATCCTGCTCCCTCTCATTCTCTCCACAAGAATGAGAGAGGGCGAGCCGAAGAGCAGGGAGACGGACAGATGGGCTAAAGGATAAACCAAAGATGATGACATGGGACTAATAAAAAGAGTACAAAACAGACAGAGCCCTAGAGAGAGAGATGGAACGAGCGACACATACTGACTCCCAGAGAGTTGGCAGCATTGTGGCTCTCTGAGGGCTGAGGGAGTAGAACCCACCTCCATGTTAATGAGTCTGCGAAACCCTTGCGTTATGCAGTGTGCTCACGTCCTGCGGACCCCAACCCCCTCTGACGACGGTGCCCTTTTCAGCTGTCTGGGTCTGCTTCAGCTCCTCCTGCCAGCAACACAACACTGAGAAGAGCCAAGCGTCGCGGTCTCGCCCTCACATGGCACCCTATTCCCTTCATAGTGCCATGGGAGCTGGTTAGAAGTAGTGCACTCCAAAGAAGAGAATAGGGTGCCATTAGCAACGCACATCCAGAGACTCATCCCACATTCCCTTTGTATACGACCAGCAGTAACCTTGTAAATGTTAACATTTCCCTTTTATAAACCAAAGCCCTGCTAAAGGTTTCTCTCTTCCACAGTAGTACCAGGTTTGCTTTAATACTCGAAAGGCCAACTGAGTATTTTGATGCAGTTTTAGATTGAAACTTAGCCAAGTTATGCCACTCTTTGGCCTTGGCTTTTCCGAAATATGTCATAACACACGTGCAGTGCATTCGAAAAGTATTCAGACTGAACTTGCCTGCCTCAAGAACCGCCTAGCTAACCACTAACCAATACAAAAATACAGTGGGTGGTCCGCTCAGGTCTAACTAGTGTTTTTAGACAAAGTTTTCCTACGGGTTGTGTATGCCCAAGGGTGACTTGCTAAAAACCCCTTTTCCCAGGGACACAGGGACAAACAAAAACACACAGGTTGAACAAGGACTAAACAGCACACAACAAACAATTGACTAGACAACACCAAACAAAACACCACAGCAATACATACTCAGGACGAAGTGAGATGTATGTGCTAAACTAAGTGATGTATGTATGAACAAAGTGTCTGTCTATCAAAAAGGGTATGTATCTCAAGAGTGTCTATTTCCATGTGGGGTAAATCAAGAGTCTCTCTGGGAGAACCAACTGACTGGGTTTATAAACCAGGGATGTGTGATGCGATTGGGTAATGGAAAAAGGAACATGTGGTGCAATTAGGAGGGGTGTCCACCGATTGGTCCACCTCAGCAGTCAGGCGCTGCACTCATGACTGCCAGGTGGGAAACACCAACAGTCAGGAACATAAGGGACACCTGGGGAACAGCAGGAGGAGAAAAACACAAACGCACATACAGGGTACCTGCATGCGTAACACAGGTAGTATTGACAGAACCATCCACTCCAGCCAATATATGCGTGGCCGTCCTGGGGTTCTGTCTCTTGTGCCGATGCGATTAAACAATTAAAGTTGTGGTGTGATTACAACACATTGTACTCCCTGGACCTGGAACACCTAGTAATAAAATGTAGGCCATATCACCCTCCCAGGGAAGTCTGTCTCTGTCTCTGTGTCCTTCCACAAATTGATAGCAAGGGGAACTTGAGGAATTACTCAGAATACTGATTACCTCACATAATTTACCTGAGGCTGGGTTTCAAATATGTTTTATTAGAAGCTACAGAAAACGTGAACTTACCAAGGGTGCCGAGTGGGTGATGGATGATTTTGACATAATAGGTAACCAAACAATAAATAAAAAATAGATCCAAGATGTTTTTTTTTTCCATCAAAGGAATCATGTCTGAGTAGTGTAGCTTTGAAACTTTAATCCCCAGATTAGGGAATGATTCAATTATATTGTGTAGTGATGGAACGTACCAAATAGGTTGATCAGGCTTAGTATAGCTGGGATATAGGATTGAGAGTTAATTACAAAAAAGGGAGTAATCTGCAAATAGGGATGTTATATTTAGGTTGACGTTGGTATTGTAACTGTGTAGTAGTAGGTGTCATCAAAACCGATCCAAATACAAAACCGTGGAGTAAAGGATTAATAAGAGGTCATTTTGAATGCTACCCGTTTTAAACTTTTGCCTCTAATGCCACTGTCCAAGCAAAACTGTGGACGGTGGCTCCCGTTAATGCGAACGGTGGGCTCCTGTTCTGGGTGGACGATACGAGTTCTAACGCTCTGTTGTTTGCCCAGACTGCAGTTCCACCTTTCCCATTGTCCCTTTCCCATGGTCCCCAACCTTTCCCCTTTCCCATGGTCCCCAACCTTTTCTCTTTCCTTCCTGCCCCCCAACCTTTCCTCTTTCCTTCCTGCCCCAAGAACAGCTGCCCTCCTTTGAATGGGCCAGAGAATGGCATTATAGATGCCTATTGTAATTTTACCCAGTTTTCTACAGGAGATGGGAACTGTTATGTAGATTATCATTACTGGTCTGTTTGTATAGTTTAGATACATAGTTCTTATTAATGCAAATAGTCTGACAATTGTACGAATAAATGACAAACTTAATAAGCCTTTGTGAACCTTGAATACACTTATTTCTTGCATTTTCTGTAACAACAGGATTATTTAATGAAGTGGTATCTGTAAGCTTCTTGTCAAGCAGCTAATTCCTTCCTCTAAAAATATTTAAAAAAGAATGTCTCTGCTTTCCGCAGATATTGGTGTGTTTGATTGAATACTATTCTCTTCATCTTCCGAAAGGGACTCTTTGAAGTGTCATTCTGACGGATGCCGAGGGAGATTGCTTTAGACAGGCTAGTCTGGCCACAGGCATTTAATTCTAGTTGTTGATTCTGAAGCACAGATCGGAGGGCTGTTTAATACAAATATCACGTTTTAAAACCTGCTCTTTTAAACATTATGCAACTGCTCAATTATAGCCGTTAATGTGGTGTTTTTATGTTGTTTGGTGTTTTGCTATGGATTATACTGTCTGGGCTGGTGCTCACTAGAAAATTTAAAGAAATGAAATCTCAATGTGACATTTTTGGTTAAATAAAGGATAAACATTTTTAATTAAGTCGTAATAAACTAGAAAACAAGACATTTTGTCTCATTCTTCAAAGTGTCTGTTTTATGCTTGGGTTTGTGTTAAGGGTTATATTACGGTTAAGTGTTAGACAGGGTACAGGGTTAGGCTAGTGGTAGAGTTTAGGTTTAGTAAAAGTAAGGTTTTGGGGTTAGGTTTAGTTCATTTTATTTAACCGGGTTAGGGCTGGTCTTGGTTTTTGGGTTAGGGAAATTATATTTTTAATGGAACAACATTTTTGGTCCTCACCTTGATAAGGTGTATATCAGATGCTGCTTTGTGAAGAAGCATTGTTTAGAATCCAAATCTGTTTAGCTGGAATAAGTGAATTCAGGCTTTGACATATCAGTGCTGTTTTTACTTCCAAATGACCCCTTTTTTTCTGAAGGCTTTGGTCCCCACGTAGTGCAATATAAAAACACTAGGGTGTGATTTGGGACAGGCCCTTAGTAAATTCCTCTTCTCCACACTCTAGGCGAGTAAATCCTCTCTGCATTAATGTGTGGGAGCAATGTCATTGAACAGTTTCCTCTGGTAATATGATGGGCACATGTTTTATTAGAGAACATTGAAAGCAAGTAGATGCTTTGTCAGCATCTGTAACTGATTGCTGCAGGTTTTAAGGTGCTTTACATGATGATACATTAACAAGGCTTGTCAGCTTTATCTGACCGGGATCTAGGTTTCAGGAACGGCATGCTGGGAGTGTTTTAGTGTACAGGTGCTGAGCTAAATAAAATGTCATAGACTGACTGGGTCAGTACTCCTCCTCTAAAACACTTTGAATGGAAACCCGGGACATGGTTAGGAAAGGCCCTTGGGGTTGTTGACTATAGCCAATAAACAATGGCTAAGAGTTGTCTGTATACAGTGTCTGGCTCGTAGTCGTGGTATATTGGCTGTGTGCCACAAACCCCAGAGGTGCCTTATTGCTACAAAGAAATTTAGAGCAGTAAAAAGTGATGTCACAACCGTGGAATGTGATCTTGTGTACCGCGGCTTTCCGGACTCAGACCATTACCATGATCAATATGCGATCGACTGATGCTGGATCGTCACGCCCGCCCGCCCGAGAAACTCCGTGTTCTGGTGTTCGTGCGTGACTGTCTAGTTAAGACGGGCCGTTCAAGGATTGCCTCTGCAGCGGCCCGCTGGTCCGCTAAGCAGGCAGTCGGAGAGCTCTGGAGGGGAACCGCTTCCAGCCACTGTTGATGACTCATGCCTTAACACCCCCACTTTACTTGAGTCCCGAATGGCACCATATCAGCCATACAGCCACAGGGGACTTTGGGCTGAACCAGCACACTGCGTAGGGGGTAGGGTGCCGTGGGGGAGACTGGCTCCGCTCCGCCGACACGCTTAGCTATTCCTTAAAACACAACTCTCAGAAGGTGTGTGTTGCGTGACCGTTCTCATCCACGGCGACACCCGATAACCAATTGGAAAGGGTCATCACTAGGCCAAGAGTCTCTACGGGCAGGTTTGCCGATGAATGACAAGTGCTGTGAAACCGAATGACCCTCTCAAAGGATCTATACAGAATCTTACAATCCAATACCAAGTCGCGTATCCTGATGCCTTGTTAGTAAATGTTATAATCAGGGATTTATTCACCCTACGATCAGATCCGTAGCGGCTTCAAAGGAAGGCTGACGCAAATCTTTTAGTGGTCCTCCTAACAGCAGGATTTGTTATGGGCGCGTCCCAAGTAACAGCCTGTGTTGTACACTACTTTAACCAGGGACAATGGAGCCTTTGGTTTGTTCTCCACTCAAACCGAGGGCCTTTTCAAAGTGTATATGAAAATAAAAATGTTTAATGTCACTCCAGTGTGAATGGATAACTCCGGGTTATGTTCAGTGGCACAAGCAATTACGGTTTATTAATGGTCAGTTACAGATTATTCATGTTCACTCACAGATTACCTTCACTTTCAATTGTGGATAACCTTTGTGTAAATTGTCAATATTATCTTTTTTACACATTGTGCATTTTAGTTTTTTGTCAGTGCAACTTCCAGAATATTATTCATCTTAAGATAGCCAAGTGGGACAACCACGCAACCCAGTCGTAGTAAATTTGTTTCACTTAATGAAGTAGCTATAAGACAAGTCAGTGCTAGAAGGAAGAAACGCAGCGTAGGAAACAGAATTAGGGGACTGGGGTGGCGGATAGAACAGGGGTTAGACTATAGGGCCAGTGAGACACTAGATGAGACTGATAAATTACTGAAATTGTAGCGTAAATAATGGAAAAGGTCTTTAATTTAATAATGGTAAAAGTCATCCAAACTTGAGCTAACAAGTGCCCTGATGGAGCGTTGACATTAGCTCCGCCTCCCTCCAGCCATCATGTTAACGATGATCCCGGCAGCACACCGCAGCTTTGTAGTGACCACCCACGCCGTGTCTTTAATTACGGTGGCGCTGCGGTGGATTGCTAAGGATGCACGTACTCGTTCTGTCTGCTCTACGTTGCCTCCCGGCAGGAAATTTACTTTGTGGAGCCGAAGCCGCGGGGATGGCAACGCGTCCAGTATCTCCTCTCTGCAGCAGCATGGCTGGGGCCCAGATCACAGGCGGAGATGTACACCTCATATCTCCTCGAGCCGAGCCCCTTACAAAGGGACGGCAGCAGGGCTGATGGGGCTTATCCAAGATGCAACAGAAAGGGAAAGAATAGCAGCCATATAAATGGTGGAATCACTGTACAGCCTGAGCCATAGCATTTAGTGTTCTTCCACATACAGTGTGTGCAGTGTTTGTGATGTTATATATAATATATAAACTTTGCGTTCTATAGTGTCCAATCACCAACTAAATACAAGTCACCTGGCCTATCTCCTCATAGTGCGCGCAAACACTGACTTTGGGAAGCTATGAGCTAGCATAACTTTGTTTGGTAACTAGCAGTGGTTAATTTGTGCCGGATCCTGCTGGAACAAGTTCCTCTTAGATTTTCCTCAGTGGTCCCGTCCCAATATCCGCACTACGCCCTAAGGTCTTCCGCGAAGTGCACACTTGTTGAAAGTGCACTTAGTGGCGGAAGTGCGCAAGGGCCCGAAGCTGTTAAGAGCAGAATTGGTTACCTGTTTGAAACGTCACCACAATACAGGGATTCTGGGTAATAGCCTACATCAAAGTCAGGTCTGATGCACACTTGCGGAAGGGGTGCATTAAGTGCGCAAGAGGGCGCTGATGATCACACCTGGAGAACAACACTACAGAATTGGGACGCCTTACGGTCTTGCACCCCTTAGTGAGAACGTGCAATTGAGGGGCACGAGGGCGCAAGTGTGGATATTGGGACAGGACCTTACAGTCGATTGCCACAATGTGGACATACGAAGTGTTTCACCATCTTGACAAAGGACCGATCATCTACATTGCACAGTAATACATTTAATATTTAAAATCTCTATGGCTCAAAACAATGGATATTTTGCATCCGTAACTTCACTTTCCAAGTCTATTCTACCCAAAATCCGAAGAACGAGTTTAAGACCGGATTGGCACCGTATTCCTTCCAAAAAGCATGCATATTTCCTTACTGAAGTAACGGGTGGATTTCAATGTATTCATCAGTTTCTTCTTGGGCGGGCCGAAAAAATGTAGGCAGCCCACCCCGAGGGTTTCTATAGCAGAAAAATCCCTGACATCCACTTATCATGACATACTTGTCAGTTTTAGGAGAATGTTTTGTGTTGTTGGGAAATTACATTTATATCTAAAGAATACCAAACTGAAACTTTATTTTTATGAAAGCATCTTTAGTAATTACAATTGCGAGTTTGTTGGAATTGTTCCATACCAACTTTACAAACCTAGAACATAACACATCTGTCAAGTTCCATAGGGGCCGCCAGTGGACAGCAATCTTCATGCCACAGATTTTAGATTGGCCATAGACAGCCCTAACTGGCCATAGACCGCCCCCTAAAGGTTGGGTTTAGAACTTTGGATTGGATTGTTGTCGTGATGAAAGGTGGCCATTTTTCTTGCAGGGGGCAACCTTTTTTTTTTTTTTTGTGTGTTGCTCCATTCTTTTCACTTCCTATCCTGGCAAGTGCCCCAGTTCCTAACGACGAGAAACATGCCCATAGCATGATGCTGCTATGATTTGTGGAGTTTTGTGGATATTGTTTTTCCATGCACACATTGACTCATCTTGGCAATTTAAGCCTGTAACAATGTCAAAGTTCAGTCTAGCTTTGGCAGTGCCTCTGATGAATGAAAAAGAAAAAAAAACGAATGTTTTTGTGCTATGAAATAGCTTTGGCATGGAAAAGTTCATCTTCAGTCTCAATAGCAATTGCTCAATTTTTATGACTATTCCTAGGGAGTTAGTGGATAGTAGTAAGCCTATTACTGGCTAATAAACTGTTAAAACGGCCAGTGGCAAAAGCCATACAGTTCATAGATGCTATTTGTGTTGGAGGTAAACTTAAACGTTAGTCAGTTTAATACAATACTGTCTAGCGACTGGTAAAACATGCATCGCCGTGGCATAGTGGTTAAAGACAGCGCCTCTCATATGGGAGTCCTGAGTTTGAATCCAGTGAGGGCAACGATATTTAGCAGTTTTAGTTGCGGGCCACAATAAAACTTTATGGTTGTTGATCATACAGTTTTGAGGGATTTCTTGATCCAGGCAGGATCTTGGTACTGCCATGCACCATTTGTTTCTTAATAATTGCCTTGGCTATGATCCAAGATCTATTTAGGGCTTTAAAATATGTTTATGCTAGCGATGCCACGGTACACAGTATGTTATCAAACCGTTTGGTGTGCCCCCTACGGTTCAATATGCACACATGAACCACAGAGTTATAGTATGCCGGTCATTTTCATATAATTTCCAAAACATGCTTATTGCGCTGCAGACTACACGCATGTTGTAGATTCAGATCCACAGAACTAGCTGGGTAGTTTGTAAACAGGTAAGGCAGGCAACGGTTTGGGACCTTGGGCTGTTAGGGGGCTCCTGAGGGCTGACAAACTTTACTCTACAGCAGTGTCTCAAAATGTGGCAATCGCAGTGAGCGCTACTCCCCGCCCCCTTAAACAACCAATGGATGATTTGCAATGACATCACAGTAGGAAACCTCCCTAAAGGGGCCCAGTGAAGAGAGGGGAAACTAAAAACAAATAAAAAAAAAAACAAGGATTGCATATATACTCTTCAATTCCATACTGATATGTGTCAAAATAGTTTGAGAGTTACACACTATCAAGTAAGGCTGATGGAACATTTTTGAATGCTTTAGTTTACAATGTCGATATGGCCTACTATTATTTATTAACATTTTAAGCACAGCACTGTGCATAGTATCGATACCCATGAAATTTCCAAAACAATGGTTTCAGGGCGTCTTCCTGCACAAAATTCTTGTGACATGGCACCCGACAACTACGTAGTGAGAGTTAAGAGTATATAAGCAAAATTATAGCTAGACAGGAAATATTTAATAATAATAATAATAATAATGATGATAATAATACAAAGCAACAATATACATAACACTGTAAACTACTACTGTAAAGTAGCAGCCATCTGGGTAGTATTTGAACATTTAGATATAGCAAGTATGGCAGTAATATACATAAGATATAGCAAGTATGGCAGTAATATACATAAGATATAGCAAGTATGGCAGTAATATACATAAGATATAGCAAGTATGGCAGTAATATACATAAGATATAGCAAGTATGGCAGTAATATACATAAGATATAGCAAGTATGGCAGTAATATACATAAGTTTAAACTAGCAGCAACTGATAGTGAATGTTATCGATATGAGTGCAATATGTTTATGAATGGTGGCATAGCACGCTATAACTATGTAGTGAGAACTTAAGAAAAATTTACACACAGAAAAAATATAGCAAGAAGATAAAGCAATAATATACATAACACTGTACATAGCAACAGTTTAAAAAGAGTACTGTAACTTAGCAGCAATATTGGTAGTAGTATTGAATATTGTACATATGGCAAGTATGGCAGTAATATACATAACAGTGTAATCTAGCATCTAGTAATATTTGTGTATGAATGGTACATGCAAAGGAATATTCTAATGCCCATTAAAAGTACCTGAAAGGACATCAAAGCATCTGGAATTGTTTTTGTGTGATCAGTATGGTTGAGGAGCCTTATGGCCTCAGGGAAAAAACTGTGAGTCTGAAGTGTGTGCCGTGATGCTCCGGTAGCGTCTACAAGGCGGTAGCAGTGTGAACAGACCATAGCCTGGGTGGCTGTGATCTTTGATCCATGTTTTCCACAGGCATTGTATATGGTAGATGCCTTGCACGGAGGGGAGATGGCAGCCAGTGATGCGCTCTGCAGACTTTACCACCCTCTGGAGGGACTTGCGGTCTGCAGCGGAGCAGGTGCCGTACCAGGCAGTAATGCAGCCTGAGAGGATGCTTTCAATGGTGCACCTGTAGGAGTTGGTGAGTTTTGACAGACATGCCAAATTTCTTGAGTCAACTCAGGAAGTATAGTTGTTTTTGGGCAGTTTTCACTGCTGAGTTTGCTTGTCTGGACCAAGTGAGGTCATCTTTGATGAACTCACAGAGAAACCTGAATTCGGAGACTCTCTCCACTTCAGCTCCACTGGAACCGCTGCGTCTAACCCACTGGAACCGCTGCGTCTAACCCACTGGAACCGCTGCGTCTAACCCACTGGAACCGCTGCGTCTAACCCACTGGAACCGCTGCGTCTAACCCACTGGAACCGCTGCGTCTAACCCACTGGAACCGCTGCGTCTAACCCACTGGAACCGCTGCGTC
>JACXGI010019724.1:0-11826 GCA_016801175.1 Esox masquinongy
AAAACCTTACAATAACCTGGTTGCATAAGTGTGCACACCCTCTTATAACTGGGGATGTGGCTGTGTTCAGAATTAACCAATCACATTCAAACTCATGTTAAATAGAAGTCATTACACACCTGCCATCATTTAAAGTGACTGATTAATCACAAATAAAGTTCAGCTGTTCTAGTAGGATTTTCCTGACATTTTCTTAGTTACATCTCAGAGCAAAACCCATGGTCTGCAGAGAGCTTCCAAAGCATCAGAGGGATCTCATTGTTGAAAGATATCAGTCAGGAGAAGGGTACAATAGAATTTCCAAAGCATTAGATATACCATGGAACACAGTGAAGACGGTCATCATCAAGTGGAGAAAATATGGCACAACAGAGACATTACCAAGAACTGGACGTCCCTCCAAAATTGATGAAAAGACGAGAAGAAAACAGGTCATGGAGGCTTCCAAGAGGCCACAAGCAACATTAATGGAACTGCAGGAATTTCTGGCAAGTACTGGCTGTGTGCTACATGTGACAACAATCTCCCGTATTCTTCATATGAATGGGCTATGGGGTAGGGTGGCAAGACGGAAGCCTTTTCTTACAAAGAAAAACATCCAAGCCCGGCTGAAGTTTGCAAAAATAAAACATCAAGTCCCCCAAAAGCATATGGGAAAATGTGTTATGGTCTGATGAAGCCAAGGTTGAACATTTTGGCCATAATTCCAAAAGGTGCAGTGTTGTTTTGCGCCAAACAGACATCACCCAAAGAACACCATACCCACAGTGAAGCATGGTGGTGGCAGCATCATGCTTTGGGGCTGTTTTTATTCAGCTGGAACCGGGGCCTTAGTCAGGATGGAGGGAATTTTGAACAGTTCCAAATACCAGGCAATTTTGGCACAAAACCTTCAGTCGTCCGTTAGAAAGCTGAAGAGGAAGTTCACCTTTCAGCACGACAACGACCCAAAGCACACATCCAAATCCACAAAAGCATGGCTTCACCAGAAGAAGGTTAACGTTTTGGAATGGCCCAGCCAGAGCCCAGACCTGAATCCAATTGAACATCTGTGGGGTGATCTGAAGGGGGCTGTGCACAGGAGATGTCCTCGCAATCTGACACTCTTCTTTTGCAAAGAAGAGTGGGCAAATATTGCCACGTCAAGATGTGCCATGCTAATAGATTCCTACCCAAAAAGACTGAGTGCTGTAATAAAATCAAAAGGTGCTTCAACAAAGTATTAGTTTAAGGGTGTGCACAGTTATGCAACCAGGTTATTGTGAGTTTTTTATGTTTTATTTTTCCCCCTCAAAGATTTCAATTTGTTTTTCAATTGAATTTTTCACATTATAGGTCACGTTAAAGGTAGAAAAGGATCTGACATGATTTATCTTTGTCTCATTCTTTTACATCACAAAAACCTGGCATTTTAACAGGGGTGTGTAAACTTTTTATATCCACGGTACATGCACAAATCAGATCCATATGTAACTCACACACCCATCCTATTCTGAAAGGTACATGCACAAATCAGATCCATATCTAATCAAAGTCTATTCAACATGTGCACAAAATAGAGCGTGTGGAAACGTGACACACACACACACACACACACACACACTTTCATCAACAGTTCTTTCTGTCTGTGTACTCAGAGCTGTTGTCCAGGCTCCTTAGTTCAGCATTCGAGGTGTATGACTTGGAGAACTTGATCACTGCCTTCCTCTTGGCCCGCCAGGGAGCGCTGGAGGGGCCTGGCGTTTTCCCATCCTACAGTGAGTGGTTTAAGGCAAGTCTGCTCTTTGTCTGTGATTGCTTAAACATCAGTTAACATGGTTACTACTTGGTTAATGTGTCTGAAACGTTTGCTTGAGAAAAGATGCCATTGTCACTACAAGCCAGAATGTTGAATACAATTACATTTAAGTGGATTGTCTGTCCTGCTTGTGGGTTAGCCGGTAGGAAGGGGAAATTCCAGATCAAATTAGTATTAACCAACTTTTTTGGGTGTGGGTTTGTATAAAGCTCTCTGCTTGTTTTTCTGGTTTGTATTTTTTAAATCAAATACAGTTTTAGGTCACATGGTTTGTTAACTAACAGCGAAATGCTTACTTGTAGGCTCTTTTCTAAATATGTAGACTGAATTAAATAAAACATTTTAAAGATTAAAAGTAGGAACACGGAATATGAATAACTATAACAAGGAATAAATACAGAAATATTATAAATTACAATACATTGGCCATTTCGAGGATGTAGCAGTATTGAGACAGGCTGCGAGGGAGCAAAGTCATTTGGGTTGATGGGCCTCTAGGTAGAGGTAACAGTGTAGAGATTATCAACAGTAGCAACATCTGTAACATTTATGTATGAACATTTGTGTGTTTGTTTTGGAGTCTGTGTGTAGAGTCAGACCTTAAGGGGATGTACAAAATGGGGACAGTGCTGTTAGTCCTTGGTAGCCTTTTGATTAATCATTTGTCGGTCTTTTTTAACAGTGTTATGGCTTGGCGGTAGAACCGGTTCCTGTTAGTTCTAGACCTCAGGCTATGTGGTAGTGTACGTTGAATACAGTTATATTTAAATGTACTTCACTGGTTGTTTGTCCTGTTTGTCTTTTGGCTGATAGCCAGTTGAGAAACATTTCCACAGCTAGGCAGTATTAACCTGATGTTGTGGGTTGCTGCGCTGTATATTACTCGGTTTGTATTTTCAAACTCATGAAGTGTTGCACAGTCATGTGAATAATGGGCCGGTCTGTCCCGTCTTCTCAGATGGCATTTGGTGGTGCCAACAGTTGCCATGGCAACAGTAAGAAATCTTTGGTGTTCCTGCTGAAGTTCATGTCGGACCTGGTGCCCTTTGACCCCCCACAGTACCTGAAGGTCAGATGATCAATACAGTTTTGGCGCCGCTTTAACACTACACCGGGCCTAAGTCTGTGTGGTTCTGACGCTGGGTGGTCTGCTCCCTCAGGTCCACATCCTCCATCCGCCCTATGTCGCCACGAAACACCGGGCCCTACTGCAGGAGTACGTGTCCCTGGCCAAGACCAGACTAGCTGACCTGAAGGTTGGGTCCAGTCACTATAGCACCCTCTGTTGAGAACATTCACTGGCTGAGATACTAAATACAGTTTTTACAGTGTAACTCACTCTGTCTGTCGCCATGCAACGAAGCCTCTTATCGTTTAGCCCACTGACCTCCTGTCCTCCTTCTGTAATAACGGGGTCTCCGTCTGCAGGTCTCGGTGGAGGAGATGGGTCTTTATGAAGACGTCTCTGGAGCAGGAGCCTCAGTGCAAGTTAGATTGCTCTCTGCTGGTTGTCAATGTAGTTGAGTGCTGTTGAGAATGTGTTTTCATGCGCCGCTCACATGTGTATCACTCTGTTTAATGTGCTTCGTCAGCCGCGGTCTCAGGCGCTTCAGGATGTGGAAAGAGCGGTGTCGTTGTTTGACAGCACAGGAAGGATATCTGCCACAGTCATGGAGGCTAGGTGGGAACCTTACCCACAGCATCACTCTCAAAAGTGACCCATTGAGATCGCTGTGCTGTTTCACTTATTCTATTGTGTCCTTCACTGTTGTAATTGTGTTACCACACAATCTCTTTTTCAGCATTTTCAGAAGGCCTTATTTCCTGAACCGTTTTCTCCCTGCTCTCCTAACCCCGCGTGTGGTGAGTCTCTCCTAACCCCGTGTGAAGTGAGTCTCCTCTAACCCCGCGTGTGGTGAGTCTCTTCTAACCCCGCGTGTGGTGAGTCTCTTCTAACCCCGCGTGTGGTGAGTCTCTCCTAACCCCGCGTGAGGTGAGTCTCTCCTAACCCCGCGTGAGGTGAGTCTCTCCTAACCCCGCGTGTGGTGAGTCTCTCCTAACCCCGCGTGTGGTGAGTCCCTCCTAACCCCGCGTGTGGTGAGTCTCTCCTAACCCCGCGTGTGGTAAGAGCTCTATTTGGAGCTCTTACTATGCCACTCAATCAAATCACAGGCTCTGACCAGATATTCTCTGTCCATTTCAGCTTCCTGTGAAGCCTGATGCCAGGATGAATTTCATCGACTCGCTGAAAATGTGAGTTGTGGCACTCGTCAAAACTGTTGCTCATCGCGACTTTCATAATACATTTGGAATTGACTCTGCTGTTTTACCTGGATTCCTACTGTTTCTTGTTCAGATTGTCTTCTGTTGTGTCCTAGAGCGGAAAAGATCCCAGCTGCCCTGTACTCCTCCTACGTAGTGTCTTGTCAGAGAGAGAGACGGAGGCACCAGGACGGTAGGACAGCACAGCTACAGTTGTGTTTGAAATAATAGCAGTGTGTTTAAAAAAGTGAGTAAAGCTCACAATCCTCATAATAGCTTTTATTTCCATACAACGCAAATGCATTGGGAACACTGCACATTCCATTCCAAATCAAAATGTGAAGAAAAAATTCATCAAATATGTTATTACTTTACAGAAAGTGAAGACAAAGGAATGGTAGGCTGTTAAAAAAAATTGCAGTGTCTGTATTTGTCTTTACAAACTCAAAACATTTATTGTATAAACTGAAAAATGCTTGAAGATTTAGCCTTCCTGTGAATCACTGAACTAATATTTAGTTGTATAACCACTGTTTCTGAGAACTGCTTCACATCTGTGTTGCATGGAGTCGACCAACTTCTGGCACCTGTGAACAGGTATTCCAGCCCAGGACGATTGGACTACATTCCACAGTTCCTCTGCATTTCTTGGTTTTGCCTCAGAAACAGCATTTTTGTTGTCACCCCACAAGTTTTCTATTGGACTAAGGTCCGGGGATTGGGCTGGCCACTCCATAACGTTAATCTTATTGGTCTGGAACCAAGATGCTGCTCGCTTACTGGTGTGTTTTGGGTCGTTGTCTTGTTGAAACACAAATTTCAAGGGCATTTCCTCTTTGGCATAAGGCAACATGACCTCTTAAAGTATTTTGGTGTATTCAAACTGATCTATGCATCCCTGGTATGCGATAAATAGGCCCAACACCATAGTATGAGAAATATCCCCATATCATGATGCTTGCGCCATCATGCTTCAATGTCTTTACAGTGTACTGTGGCTGGAATTCAGTGTTTGGGGGTCGTCTGACAAACTGTCTGCGGCCCCTAGACCCAAAAAGAACAATCTTGCTTTTGTCAGTCCACAAAATGTTGTGCCATTTCTCTTTAGGCCAGTCAATGTGTTCTTTGGCAAATTGTAACCTCTTCAGCACATGTCGTTTTTTCAATAATGGGACTTTGGGGGGGCTTCTTGCCAATGACTTGGCTTCACACAGGCGTCTTCTAATTGTTACAGTACTCACAGGTAACTTTAGATCTTCTTTGATCACCCTGGAGCTGATCATTGGCTGAGTCTTTGCCATTTTGGCTATTCTTCGATCCATTCGAATGGTAGTTTTCCGTTTTCTTCCACGTCTTTCTGGTTTTGGTTGCCATTTTAAAGCATTCAAGATCATTTTAGCTGAGCAGCCTATCATTTTCTGCACTTCTTTATATGTTTTCCCCTCTCCAATCAACTTTTTAATCAAAGTACACTGTTCTTCTGCACAATGTCTGGAACGACCCATTTTACTCAGATTTTCACATTAACCAGCATGTACAACATTTGCTGCCTTCGTCCTTGAATAAGGGCCACCTGTTTGACACCTGTTTTTCACAGAATGAATGACCTCACTGCTTGAACTCCACACTGCTATTATTTTGAACACGCCCCTTTCAATTAATGATTCAATTACACAGAATCAGCAGCATGCATGTCATGACTGTTGGGTCTGTTGGTTTTCTATTACTCTATTACACCTACTATTAAATTATTTGCCATGTCGAGAAATAATTGCTACCAAAAACAGTGATTGATCTGGTTAGTGATGTTGGACTGCTATTATTTTGAACACAACTGTACATTATCCCTTGTTAAACAGCCTACGCATTGGAATATATGCTGATTCCCTCCTTTGTCCGCTGTTAAAGAGCTGTTTTCCCTGTGTCCTGTTAGGTAAAGGGCTCTCTGTGGTGAATGATGAAGATCCACTGGAGGTTTTACAGGTCCAACTACAGGATTTTAGAGCCCAGCTGACAGAGGATGGTGATGGAGGTGAGCAGACTACAGTACCCCCCAGCCTACCTTTCATTTTAACGGTGGGATAAATTCATAGAGATGGATAGCAGACATAACTGTAAGGTAGCATTTTGATATTTTTATGTACCCCCACACACACACACACACACACACACACACACACACACACACACACACACACAGACACACACAGACAAACCAAACAAAGCCATATTCTCTCTGACCTTACAGAAGTGTGTGCCCAGCTGGCCAGGATATCCCACACACTGAGTATCGTGTTCCCTGAACGTGCTGAGGAACTGGTTGGCCAACCAATCATCCGTCTTCATGTAGATGACCCTACTTCCCCTGAGCTGCACACTAAAGTAGGAGGAAATTGAACGGCCGACTGTCCTTATGTCTTTGGATTTTTTTTTCTTGTACTCTTTTGATTTTTAACCCTTTTCTCTCCTCAAATGTTTTCACTTGCCTGAGGGCACACTCACTTACCTCACTGACACCATGTGATGAAAACAGGAAATAACTGATGATGAGGCCTCCCATCCCCAGGTGATGCTGGCCAATATGTCTCACCTGTTTGGGTTTCCAGCCACTCTAATCTGGAACCTAGACTGTGCTGTTTCACCTACTTTGTCCTTTTTGTTTCCCACTCCGTCTGTCGTTGTGGTTATAATTGCTGGCCACTCTCTGTCTCTCACACTGTTCTGTCCTGTCTTTGTTCAGGTGGTCAACATGATTCTAAGGAGCTTCTGCCAGAGTCTTTTGGACACCTCCAGAATAAGCCCACCAAATAAGTGAGGAGCTAATTATGTCACACACAGAATACCCATGTACAACGGACTGAGATTTAAAGACAGTCTCAATTATCCCTGATGTTTTTTTTAAATTTAGTCAGGTCCAACATGATTGGCACTGCTAACAAAGATGAATGAATAGTGCTGGTATTGAGCCTCAGTACACTGTATTGAATGTTCAGATAAGCTTTTTATTTTATACAAATGCTAATAGAAATGAAACCATTACTTTTGTCCGCGGTCCAGTCATTTTAGACCTGAGTATTTGCCCTTCAGTGCCTCGTAGCCAGTGTCAGTGCTCTGTGACCCAATGTGCTCTGTGACCCGATGTGCTCTGTGACCCAAGACAGAGCCCCTGGGCGTCCCAGTTCGTCAACAGCCTGCTGGGACGTAGAAAGCTGCCCGCCGCCATCCTGCATCGCTTGTGGGATCTACTCCACAATCAGGTGTCCATGTCTCCCTCCCTCCCTCCATCTCATTTACCTTGACTCCTCTTTCTAACATCCTCCCTTTCTTTCTCTTGCCCCCCACTCCCTTTTTTTTTCAATAACCCATAGTGTTCTTCTGTCCTTCAACAGGGGGCGTCATTGAGTGCTGCTCATGTTCTTGGACTGGCAGCATTCGCTGTGCACCTCCATGCCTCCCAGGCCCAATGTCCCATGGTGCAGTTGTCGCCAACCCTGCTGTCCGGCCCTCTGTCTGGCCCAGAGGCACTGACTGCCGCCCTGTCCTGCACCACCCGGACCGGCATGCTCTTCTGCGTTCGGTGGGTGACCGGAGAGGGGACCTGTGTCCAGGATTACATTGTGATATTATACAGTGGATTGGACGTGTTCTTGAGATGTGGTCATGTGGACGTCTGTGTTTGCCAGGTTGTGTGTGGCGGCCGTGTGCTACGGGCTCTGCCTGGGTGAGGCAGCGTGTGAACAGCAGCAGCAGTATGTTCCCTGCGGCCTCTATAAAAAGGTGTGCGTGTTGTTCTTCCACCGTCACTGAAACGAGGCACCTCTTATTGCCCAGCCACACTGTTGGATGCCCTTTATGCAAGCAGCAGGAGGCTGCTGGTTTAGCACAATGTCACACAGGCCCCTCTGTTGCAATGCTCTGGTTGGCTGTTTGTGTGTTTGATCCACGTCTATATGTACATGATGGGATCTGAAGTCGCCACAAAGAAGGTAAAACCTGAAAATCCATCCCTACAAGGTTTTTTGGCAGGTCTACAGTAGGACCAATGTGATATCTGGGTTTTAGGGAGAAGCTCACAACTGGACATAGGAGACTTTTAGGTTTAGGCATTACTGGTTAGGTTCAGGATTAGACATTAAACCTAGGTTAAGTTTAGGCATAAAAATTGTTAAGGTAACGGTTAGAGTTAGGTTTAGGGCTAGGGTTTAAGGAACATGGATTTTTGGGTCAAGGCTAGGTCTCAGGTCCCCACAAGGATGCTGATGCTGGTGCCCTCAACATCCTTATCCTCCTCTACCTGAATGCTGCGTTTGACACAGTTAGTCATGAGGTCCTCCTCTCCAGGCTGGAGGCTCTGGGTGTTGAGGGAACCACACTCTCCTGGCTACACTCATACCTCACCAACCGTACCCACTACATCTCCCTCACTGACCCTCAATGGCTATAATTCACACAGGCTATCCCCCAGGGCTCTGTTCTTGGCCCCTTGCTCTTCATCATCTACATCCTCCCCCTTGGTCAGACTCTCCATCACTTCAAACTTGACTTCCACTGCTATGCCGACAACACTCAAATTTACCATAGCACCAAGTCTCTCACCAACCCACCTTTGGGCCACATTGAATCCTGCCTGTCAACAATAAAATCATGGATGCGGCAAAACTTGCTCAAGCTCAACAGTGATAAAACTGAACTACTACTCATAGGCAATAAGTCCACGCTCACCAAAACTGGCACCTTCACTCTCATCATTCATGGCACTGTTGTCTCTCCTTCTCCCCATGCACGCAACCAAGGTGTCATCCTGGACTCCTCCCTCAGCTTTGAACAACACATGAAACAGACACTCGTATTCTTTCACCTATATAAGTTCAATGTATTATTGTTATTGTTGTTATTTATTAGGATAGAAAGATATATTGTGTGTTTGTGTATTTGCAGTTGCTGTACCTAATTCCCAGATTAATACCAGATGCTCGGACGTTGCCCATTGAAGTGAATGGGGAATCTGAATATGTGGGGCCAGACAGACAGGTTGAAGGCGATCACTGGTTGTGGAAGAGTGTTACTGACTCTGATACGACCTGGAGGAAGTCTGCCTGGGTGCTGTGGAGCCACGCCCCCTTCCGTCTCCTGGTCAAACTCTCAGAATACCAGGTAATGAAACTGTCTGAAACCACCATGGCTCCACCAGCCTTCTCACAGCTGTATGGTCGCCCTGTCTGAGCACATCAGTGGGGCTCATTTTCCCCTTTGTCAAGTTGTCCTTTTCAGAGTGGCTGGCAGCTGAACTCCGGGTGCACAGGAGTGAGGACGCCCTGTCTGACCCTGAGAGGTGAAGCACATGCCTAAATGAGCCGCACACACAGGTTCCTGTGAAGACGTTGGTGTGTCTAGTCACGTGTTGTGTTTGTAACATCAGACAGGAGTACCAGCAGTGGGCGTGTCAGCAGCTCTACCTCCCGTCTCCTGAAGACCAGGGGGGCTGTGGAGGAGACGTGAGGAGCGCCTGTTCTCGCATTCTGAATGCTATCGTGGACCAGCAGAATGGGTGGGTAGAATTTGGCTTGTTGGATCCTGCACCTCTGGCTATCCTGATTATTAAATAACAGACATTGTTCAGTTGCCAGTGGTTCAGTCTGTATCACCATTGCCATTGCGTGTCTTTTTAGCGCTCAGACCCGGGAGAACAATGTCAGACCATTACAGACAGGCACATGTCTCCCAGACATCCTCTGCAGACTTCAGGTACAGCACCCAGGTCTTTTGATTTATTAACAGATGTTAGTGTCTATTCCTTCTGTGTTTTTCCTGATGTTCCTTGTTGTGAACGTGTTTTACAGGAGATGGTTTATGAGATGGAGCTCACCAGTCGCTCTCAGGGGACAGAAGATGAGAAGGGACATTTCCTGTTGGATCTGATTTCACGTAGATGCTCTGTGACCTCTGATCTGTCGAGAACTAGTGGTGAGCTGAACTTTCAGCAGACCCTGCAGACATGGAACAGGTATGTGTTTGGGATCTGTATCAGTGATACTAGAGTCTGGTCCTCAAAAGATAAAACTAATCACCTACCCTTCAAACCCCTGTTTGGTCTAGAGCACAAATATCCAACCATCGAAGTTCGGAATCACAGTCATATAATATAGCAGCGCACTACAGCCTGAGTGTGGCAGCTTGTTTCAACAACTTGTTTGTGTATTGCAGGGTTATCCTGTCATTGCCTGCAGCCATGTTGGTTACGGTGAAGACTGATGGAGGGAAGAGGACTCTGGACTGTGGGACCCTCATGGAACATGTCAACCAGTATCAGGTGTGAAGGGAGGGAGCATTGGTCCAGACACCAACAGATGGTGACACCGCTGACATCACCCGTGTTGTTATGGAGATCTGTCCGCAGCACATGAAGATGGACGCATTCAAATTCAAACGATGCAATTGCACAATTTGGCTTCTGATTTGGCGTTGGGAACTGGCAAAACAGAAGAGACATATACAGTTCATGCAGAACTGGCCCAGAACAACAATGGAATGAAAACATTCATTTCTAAATGTATTAAACAAAGTCAAGACAACCTGTCATTGTAGCTACAGTCAGAAGTATGAATCCACAGTTCACTTAATTTAACCCAACCTCTAAAAAATCTAGATAATATCCCCCAAAATACTATGAATGCTTTTTATCCTCTTTCACTAAATCTCTCTGTGTGTATCAGAGGAACGGCTGTTCCCCAGCTGGACTCCTGCCCTACCAGCTAACAGCACACTGCCTAACTGTAAGTTGGTCCCCCTCTAGTTATCAGACGAGCTGTCAGAGACCGCTAAACAATGTTAACAGTAAGAAATGGGAACATCTCCTCTTAAATTCCTCATAGGCTGTGCTCATGGCTGGTGTGAGCTGTTCCTGTCCGTCAGGGGAAGTGAACAAGGCCATGTCCTCCATCAGTCTCCACTGTCCCCTGCTCCTGGTCTCTGCCGGGGTACGGTATCGTATTACACTACCATGACCACAGTCTCCAGCATGGGTGTTTCTCAGGTGCTGACCGAGTATACATTTTCAGCGCTGGTGGGGCCGTCTCTCCCCTGTGGTGGGCTCTCTCTGGCGTCGTCTCACTGGTGGAGAACCCCTGCCCCGGCAGCTGAGCGTTCTGTCTGACTGTCACCTCTGGGCCTGCAGGTAAAACCATCATCTATACCTGCCTGTTAATATATGGAGTGTTTACACAGTACAGACAGTACTGAAAGCAGTGTTATTTTCTGAGATCGCCGACTGCGTGGTGTCTCCCGGGCAGTTTAAAGGACGGGGTGTCACGTCCAGCCCCCCGTGGTCCTGCCCTGCTCCTGGCAGCCTGTCTGCACTCCGTATGGGACGGCCGTGGGAGTGGCCAGGTCGTCAGGACAAGCCTGGACATGTTCGGACAACAGACGGAGGAGAACAGACAGGTTGGTATTCAGCCAAGGCTTGTTCAGCTGGGTCACCGGCCACTGTGTCTGTGAGCTTTGATGCAGGAGACCAGCCCAAATGAGTTAATGTATCTCCTGTGAGCTTTGATGCAGGAGACCAGGCCAAATGAGTTAATGTATCTCCTGTGAGCTTTGATGCAGGAGACCAGGCCAAATGAGTTAATGTATCTCCTGTGAGCTTTGATGCAGGAGACCAGGCCAAATGAGTTCATGTATCTCCTGTGAGCTTTGATGCAGGAGACCAGGCCAAATGAGTTCATGTATCTCCTGTGAGCTTTGATGCAGGAGACCAGGCCAAATGAGTT
>JACXGI010019725.1:0-11516 GCA_016801175.1 Esox masquinongy
TTGTGCAGTGTTTTATTTTTCGATGTGTTAGGATGGTTATGTTGCTCTCTCCAGTCTCTGTTCTGTCACCTCTGTGATCTGAGATCTCTCAGAGATTTTAACTTTACAAGACACTCAAGGCTGGGGGAGTTAATTTGGGCCAGATACAACCCAGCGCAATTTAAGCAAAGCCTGTGCTTTGAAAACGTTGGCTGTCACCCATTTCTTAACATTATTTCAGCCGTGTCTGTGGTCTCAGGCTATTGCAAGGCTGAAGCCCAGGCCTGACGATGCCCCTGTTCTGTCACCTCTGTGGTCTCAGGCTATCGCAAGGCTGAAGCCCAGGCCTGACGATGCCCCTGTTCTGTCACCTCTGTGGTCTCAGGCTATTGCAAGGCTGAAGCACAGGCCTGACGATGCCCCTGTTCTGTCACCTCTGTGGTCTCAGGCTATTACATTCTGTGGATCCTTCTGTTATGTCATGTATTTTATTGTTTTGGGGGTCAGAAAATTTGCTCTTTTCTCCTCTTTGTATTTTCAATAATTTTTGGGGAAAAGCCTGCTAGCAAATATTTGTCAGAGTTCACCAATGGCACCAACTCACAACAAACAAAAGGTAAAAACTAGAAGAATACCATTATGGCCATGAAGCATTTAATGTTTGTGTTTGTTTCTTCAGTTGAATCATATGAATATATGTTTCATTGAAGGTTAAATGTGCCTAGATAATGAGAATAATAAGAACATCTGCGTTTAGATTCTCTTTCAGTAGGTCGCGTTCTGATAACCTCAGGAATGTGGAATGTTTACGCTGACCATCTGGCATGGGGGTTCGAGGTGCAATCTGTACTGGATAGACACACCCTTCAATGTATATTACAGCTAGTAACCAGCATTACAGTAAGATTGAGTTTGTAAGATCCAATCTGTAACATCATGAACAATAGACTATGGAATGCTGCAATAAATAATGGAATTACTTCCCTTGACGACCGGATACACAATCATTATTTTAAAACTATGCGAACAGCTGAATTTCTTACACTTGATACCTCTGAGCCAACTAGCACACAAACAGTGGCAAACAAAGTTAAAAATAACATTAACAGTTTTGCATGCTAGCCAGCTAGCATGTTGTAACAAAGTTAATAGGTAGTACATTGATTTCTTAGTTGATGCTTCTTTCCACTCTTTTATCATGGTAACCAGGGAAAAAGGTTTTCAATAAAAAGTCCCAGATTTTTGCAATGTTGCAAAAAAATGAAAAACGTAGGCTTGAGAGTGACACGTAGGTCTTCCAAAGTGTTTTGGGGTACAGTTGTGCTCAAACGTTTGCATAACGTTGGAGAAATTGTAATATATGTACCATTTGTAAAGAAAACATGAGTGAGCAGGCAAAACACGTCTTTTATTTCTTATGGGATTCATTCAACTGTAGGTCATAACAGAATTGTCCAATCATAAAACAAAACATGGCAACAAAGAAAAAAATTAGCTGACCCCTGTTCAAAAGTCTGCATACTCTTAGTTTTTAATACTGTGTATTGCCCTCTTTAGCATCAATGACAGCGTGCAGTCTTTTGTAATTGTTGTCTATGAGGCCCCGAATTCTTTCAGGTGGTATAGCTGCCCATTTGTCCTGGCAAAATGCCTCCAGGTTATGCAAAGTGTTTGGTCGTCTTGCATGAACCGCATGTTTGAGATCTCCCCAAAGTGACTCGATGATATTAACACTGTGATGGCCACTCCAGAACCTTCACCTTTTTCTGCTGTAAAAAACTTTCCTTTTTGACTTTTTTGGAAAGGAAAGAAAAAGGGGCAGTGGTCCCTTAATTTTTTCCGGAGCTGTAAATTTGCTTTTCAAGACAAAGACATTTGGGGAAGCACAATGACATCTAAAAAAACCAAGAAGAGAGAGAGAGATGGAAAGAAGGCTGAACATCTAGGAAAGACATGTACTATATGTTGTGAATAAACAACAAGGAACGCTTCTCCCCCTGAGTTGGGTCCATTATTATGCTGCAAAAGATCCAGAAGCCAACAACACTCAGCATTCCGCAAAATGTGACTGTGGGTTCATCCGATCACGGATAATGATATTAAGTATTCGTATCTTGACTGTACCTGGCAAAATCCTCATATCCTCAGGCTGGGTGTTTTGTAAAAGCACTTTGTGAAAACTGCTGATGTAAACATGGCTTTATAAAATAAATTTGATTGATTGATATCCATATCAATACTGGTTATCCAAGTACTGGGCACACCCCTAGTACATACTGTATTTACCCCTAACCCTAGTACATACTGTATTTACCCCTAACCCTAGTACATACTGTATTTACCCCTAACCCTATATGCAGGGAGGGAGACAGATGAAATGATAATATAGTACAGTTATTTAGTTTACAGTTTACACAAACTAGCTCAACTCTCTCCTAGGCTTTATAACTGTAATGGACGGTCACGGGTGGACTTCTAATATAAAACATGGAAACCTAGCAATTTTAGGTAAAGAAGGACAACTAGCTAGCTATTTAGTGTTAGGATGCGCAGTGCTAACTGTAATTCTGTGTTCCAGGTGTACCTGTTGAAGACAGAGTGAATATGTTTATCAACAGCTTTGGATCCATCCAGGAAACCAACATGGTAAGATATACAAATAGCTATGTATTTTACAGCCAATATTATAAACCTTAATGCAGATCCTGAATGGAGATTGGCTGATTGCTTTAGTATATCAGGCCGCATACCACCGGTATGACATCAAATTAATTCTTATCACTCTAATTGCATTGCTTACCTGGTTTTTTATAGCAATAAGGCATCTCAGGGGTTTGTGGTGTGTATATACAGTGGATATAAAAAGTCTACACACCCCTGTAAAAATGCCAGGTTCTTGTGATGTAAAAGAATGAGACAAAGATAAATCATGTCAGAAATTTTTCCACCTTTAATGTGACCTATAACGTGAACAATTCATTTGAAAAACAAACTGAAATCTTTGAGGGGGAAAAATAAAAAATAAAAAACTCACAATAACCTGGTTGCATAAGTGTGCACACCCTTAAACTAATACTTTGTTGAAGCACCTTTTGATTTTATTACAGCATTCAGTCTTTTTGGGTAGGATTCTATTAGCATGGCACATCTTGACGTGGCAATATTTGCCCACTCTTCTTTTTCAAAAGTGCTCCAAATCTGTCAGATTGCGAGGACATCTCCTGTGCACAGCCCACTTCAGATCACCCCACAGATGTTCAATTGGATTCAGGTCTGGGCTCTGGCTGGGCCATTCCAAAACGTTAATCTTCTTCTGGTGAACCCATGCTTTTGTGGATTTGGATGTTTGCTTTGGGTCGTTGTCGTGCTGAAAGGTGAACTTCCTCTTCATCTTCAGCTTCTAATAGACGCCTGAAGGTTTTGTGCCAAAATTGCCTGGTATTTGGAACTGTTCATAACTCCCTCCACCCTGACTAAGGACCCGTTTCCAGCTGAAGAAAAACAGCCCCAAAGCATGATGCTGCCACCACCATGCTTCACTGTGGGTATGGTGTTCTTTAGGTGATGTGCAGTGTTGTTTTTGCGCCAAACATACCTTTTGGAATTATGGCCAAAAAGTTCAACCTTGGTTTCATCAGACCATAACACATTTTCCCACGTGCTTTTGGGGGACTTGATGTTTGTTTTTGCAAACTTCAGCCAGGCTTGGATGTTTTTGTTTGTAAGAAAAGGCTTCCGTCTTGCCACCCTACCCCATAGCCCATTCATATGAAGTTCCTGCAGTTCCTTTAATGTTGCTGTAGGCCTCTTGGAAGCCTCCCTGACCAGTTTTCTTCTCGTCTTTTCATCAATTTTTGAGGGACGTCCAGTTCTTGGTAATGTCTCTGTTGTGCCATATTTTCTCCACTTGATGATGACTGTCTTCACTGTGTTCCATGGTATATCTAATGCTTTGGAAATTCTTTTGTACGCTTCTCCTGACTTATCTTTCAACAATGAGATCCCTCTGGTGCTTTGGAAGCTCTCTGCGGACCATGGCTTTTGCTCTGAGATGCAACTAAGAAAATATCAGGAAAATCCTACTAGAACAGCTGAGTCAATTTAAATGATGGCAGGTGTGTAATGACTTCTATTTAACATGAGTTTGAATGTGATTGGTTAATTCTAACCCACATCCCCAGTTATAAGGTGTGCACACTTATGCAACCAGGTTATTGTAAGGTTTTTATTTTTCATTTTTCCCCCTTGAAGATTTCGGTTTGTTTTTCAATGGAATTGTTCACATTATAGGTCACATTAAAAGTGGAAAATGTTCTTACATGATTTATCTTTGTCTCATTCTTTTACATCACAAAAACTTTTTATATCCACTGTATATGTGTATATATATACCAGGTGTTGAACATTGTGTCCAAGCACCCCACAAAGCATTGTTAAAAGAGCTAATGGTATGAGCAGTCATCTGTTCAACATGGTGGGGGATCTGTAATGGTATGGGCAGTCATCTGTTAAACATGGTGGGGGATCTGTAATGGTATGGGCAGTCATCTGTTAAACATGGTGGGGGATCTGTAATGGTATGGGCAGTCATCTGTTAAACATGGTGTTGGATCTGTAATGGTATGGGCAGTCATATTATTGTTTTGAATGGTTGTATAACAGCCAAGGTAAATGAGGCCATTTTACAGCAGCATATGAGGCCATTTTACAGCAGCATATGAGGCCATTTTACAGCAGCATATGCACACTATTGTGAAGACACTGTCTCCTCATGATGTTCCTAATTCCAGGATGATAATGCACACACAAAATATTTATGATCATTTAACACAGGATTGCGTCACAACCCTGGTGTACACAATCACCCGATGTCACCAGGTGGAATATTGTCAGGTAGTGTTTTGTCCAAACCATTTCTTGTAGTGCAAAGCAACAACCTACCATCCTTAAATAATCTCAATGTAACTGTATGAATTCAGAATTCACCTAGGTTTGATTGTTGTTGTGTTTTTTTTGTGTATTGACAAATGATTGTGGGTTACTAGGACTACCGTGTAAACATCTTCTTGCGTCAGCGCTGGAATGACCCAAGGCTGAAGCTCCCGGAAGACTTTAAAGGAGAAGCGCTAACGGTGGACCCCAAGATATTCCAATGTCTATGGAAACCAGACCTCTTCTTTGCCAATGAGAAACACGCCAACTTTCATGATGTCACGCAAGATAACATCCTGTTGTTCATCTTCAGGAATGGAGATATTCTCATCAGCATGAGGTCTGTCTTTCTGTCGTCTGTTACCAGTTCTGAGTGATTCTGTCTTAACAGGTTGTTAGTGATTCTGTCTTGTAGGTTTTAACAGTTCTGAGTGATTCTGTCTTAACAGGTTTTTAGTGATTCTGTCTTGTAGGTTTTAACAGTTCTCAGTGATTCTGTCTTAACAGGTTGTTAGTGATTCTGTCTTGTAGGTTTTACCAGTTCCTCAGTGATTCTGTTTGTCGGTTTTAACAGGTTGTCAGTGACTTTGTCCTGCCCACTTGACCTTACTCTATTTCCCATGGACACACAACTCTGCAAGATGCAACTGGAAAGCTGTACGTATGACCTCTCCTTCACAAATGTACGCAATAAAATATGTACCGGAAAATAGATCAGCGACATTGACTTATAAGCAAACCCTAACCTTAACGTCAGTAACCTAAATTTATGCTTTTATTTAACCTAGACATAACACAAAACTCTGACTCAATTGTATGTTGTACACCTAAACCAAAAACCTGCACCAGAAAACAAATGTCCTGGTGGGGACCTCTCCAAAAGACCTTGAGTGGCCTGATCAATCAATTAAAAGATATTGACATCAGTATATATCACTGTCGATAATGACATTAGTATATATCCCTGTAAATATTGATATTGGTATATATCATTGTAGTTGGTAAATATCCCTGTAGATACTGACATTGGTATATATAATTGTATTTGGTATATATCCCTGTAGATATTGACATTGGTATATATCATTGTAGTTGGTATATATCCCTGTAGATATTGACATTGGTATATATCCCTGTATATATTGACATTGGTATATATCATCGTAGTTGGTATATATCCTTATATATATTGACATCGGTATATATCATTGTAGTTGGCTATACCACAAGGGACCTGGTGTTCATGTGGATGACTGACCCAGTCCAGATGGATGAGATTGCGTTGCCTCAGTTTGACATCAAACAGCAGGAAATTGAGTATGGGAACTGCACCAAATTCTACCAAGGAACAGGTACTATATAGGCACACATTAAACCTTGTTTACCGCTTCAGATGTCTCATAATCGTGTGTGTGTGTGGCTGTGTGTGTTTATGTGTGTGGGTGTGTTTTTTTGTGGCTGTGTTTGTGTGGCTGTGTTTGTGTGGCTGGTTGTTTATGTGTGTGTGTGTGTGTGTGTCTGTATGTATGTTTCTATTCATGTGTGTGTGTGTGTGTGTGTGTGTGTGTGTGTCTGTTTGTATGTATGTTTCTATTCATGTGTGTGTGTGTGTGTTTGTGTGTGTGTAGGTTACTACACCTGTGTGGAGGTCATCTTTACATTAAGGAGACAGGTGGGGTTCTATATGATGGGTGTCTACGCCCCTACTCTGCTCATTGTGGTTCTGTCCTGGCTGTCATTTTGGATCAACCCTGATGCCAGCGCTGCTCGGGTCCCGCTGGGTATGACCTTCAACCTCAACCCCCTAACCCTAACTCCTTACCACTAACCCCTAACCCCTTACCACTAACCCCTTACCTCAATCCCCTAACCCCTTACCCCTAACCCCTTACCACTAACCCCTTACCTCAATCCCCTAACCCCTTACCACTAACCCCTTACCACTAACCCCTTACCTCAATCCCCTAGCCCTAACCCCTTACCACTAACCCCTTACCACTAACCCCTTACCTCAATCCCCTTACCACTAACCCCTTACCACTAACCCCTTACCCTGATTGCAACTGGCTTAAGTTGTTCATCTAGAATGGATGCACCATTTGTGATCAATGAGGCCAGTATTATTCACCTCTAACCTATGGGTTACCCTAACCCTATGTTTTCTAAAGGTCAGAAAGCATCTTTGACCCACAGGGGTTAAATGGAAAAAGCATTTGACCTTTATTCTTTGACCTCTAGCACAGGGATTCCCAAAATAGGGACCACATCCCTGAATGATGTAGCTGAGCTCACTGGCAGTGCCCTGGGTCTAACCCAGTTCAAGAGATAAAATAGTTTTTATAGATACACAAATCCATAGATATCCAGTGATTGCGTTGCATTTATTTTACCTTGACGCCCTGCCATGGAAAAATCTTTCCAACCACATCAAGAAAAGGAACCATGTAAGCCTAGCTCAGGTGGCCTGCGATTAGTAGAAATGAATGTTGTTGCCTTCGCTGGATTCAAACCGTGGTCTCCTATGTGACTGGCGGTGTCTTTAACCACTATGCCGCTAAGCTAGTAGTCGAAACTCCCCGGTTCTCAAAACTATTTTTTAGCTAAAATCCAAAGCAACCACAGGTATAACAGGGTTGATACACTACATTCAGCATGTTAAATTAGAAAGAGATTACTGTAGGGACCAATTGGGACACATTACCTCATCATAAAATTGTGTCTCAACATTAGATCATTTTGTCACGCATTAACATCATCAAGTTTGAAAATTTAGCTCGACACTATTAAGCATTGTGCTAAACTGACTAATGTTTCTTATTATGTTTACTTCCACCACAAATAGCATCTATGAACTGTATGGCTTTTGCCACTGTCCGTTTTAACAGCTCATTAGCCAGTAATAGGCTTACTAGTATCTACTAACTAGATACTAGTAAGCCTATTGAATTGAGCAATTGCAAGCGAGACAGAAGACTGAAGATTTACACTGCCAAAGCTATTTAATTTCATGGCACAACAACATTTGTTTCTTTCATTCGTGAATGACATTGATACAATAACTACCAATATAGGTGACGATTACTGACTTTTTCATCAAGTGAAAAGATGAGAGAATCGTGGAAACCCCTCCTCTTTTAATGCGCAAGGGGTTGGGATCTGTATTACCCCAAAAAGTATGCACGGATGTGTACTTCAAAAACCAACCAGAAATAATAATAATAATACATTGAACTTATATAGTGCTTTTCTGGGGCCCAAAGACACTTTACATCAGTTACAAAACAAACAACATCCGAGGAGAGCGATTAGACAATACACAGAGAAACATAAAGAAAAGGACTCTGAGAATGACACTGGACGAAGGGAAAGAGCAGGGGCTAGGCGTAGGCTTGTTTGAACAGATGTGGCTTGAGGTGGTGGATGAAGATGGTAACAGATTTAGAGTCATAGACTGATTGTGGAAGAGAGTTCCAAAGCCTTGGAGCAGCCCTAGAGAAAGCCCCGTCTCCAAAGCCTTGGAGCAGCCCTAGAGAAAGCCCTGTCTCCAAAGCCTTGGAGCAGCCCTAGAGAAAGCCTTGTCTCCAAAGCCTTGGAGCAGCCCTAGAGAAAGCCTTGTCTCCAAAGCTCCATAGCTTGGACTGATGAGGTGACCAACTGTAGGTTAGTGGAGTGACCGAGAGGGTTGGTATTGGAGAATAAGATCAGAGAGGTAGGGTGGAGCAAGCTGATGGAGGGCTTTATAGGTGAGCAGAAGAATTTTATAATCAATGCGCTGAAGGACAGGAAGCCAGTGGAATTCCCAAGGATAGGGGTGATGTGCTGTCAGGACTTGGTGTGGGTGAGAAGTCTGACCGCTGGTTTTGGACCATTTCTAACTTATGAAGAGAAGAGAGTTGCAGAAAGAAACTACAACGTGGCTGCTGAAGCTTGTAGCCAGCAAAGTTTTTGTCTATGCTGAACAAATCCTAATGTGTACTACGTTCTGCCTGAGGCGTAGATCAAACACCGGTCTCCCGCATGGGAGTTGACATCTCTAACCACTACGCTAATGAACAATGGGTGGGTGGGTGTGTGGGTAGTCAGTCAGTCACTCACTCACTGACATTCGCTCTTCTTGGCCGGCTTCGCATAACGCGGTCTGACAAAAATAAATTGTTAAGGGTATTTAGCTCGTTGGGCTATTTTCTGCATGCAATTTGAGAAACACAGATCACACTGTCATAGTAGTCAAAGCCAACAATACGCCCTCTGCAGATGAACAACATGAGAAGCATAGACGTCCTTAGCATGTTCGAAACAACACTCTTTCTCCCTGCACGCAAAACAAATTATTTCTGAATGTATGCCAGGAGGAATTAGACAGAGTGACCACGCAAGTCACCAGAAGAGCGCACGTTAAAGGTATCAGTCGTTTGTTTGCATGACTGCGTTAATTTGCTAACTACTCAGTTAAAATACAAAATATTCTCACATCATCTAGATGTAGCTATCAATATTGCTGCCATAATTGTATCCCATTATATCGAGATATACTGAGAAACACAGATGTTAGGCAAAGCAAGTTTTGCTAGCTAACTACTATTTTGCTAGCTATTTGCTCATCCAACATTAAGTGTGATGTAAATGTATCTGTTTTTGATGTGATTTTTCTTCAGATGTGTAAACAGTGTAAACCAACAAAAGAGAAAGGAGGAGCAAGAGTGTCAGGTAACTTTAGCTAGTCTGATGAAAGTCTGAATTAAATTATTGATTTACTTGAACCAGAATAACCTTATTAATTAGGAGAAAACGATTAGTACCATCTCTTAAATTTATGAAAAGATGTAGATAATGGAAAAGTGAGGAAGGAAAGAGACGGAGGGGAGGAAATTGGAAGAGAGGAGAGAATAGATGGAGAAGGGAATAGGATGAGGTGAAGTGGGAAAGTAAAGAAGACATGGATAGAAGAGATGGAGAAGGGAATAGGAAGAGGTGAAGGGGGAAAGTAAAGAAGAGATGGAGAGAATAGAGGGCACCTAGCTGCCTGCATGTGCCTCCACATCAACGGCCCCTGCATCAATGAGCTGAACTATAGGAGGGCTTTGGAAATAATTAAGTGCTTGGTCATTATGGTTAGTCAGTCAGTCAGGCAATCAGTCAGAAATAATTAAGTGCTTGGACATTGACAGTTTGCTCTGTGTTGGGGGCTCATGTTCTCTAACCCATCTGTCACAGGGGTTACCAATATCAATTAATATTAAATATCTGTCATAGGGGCTAACAATATGAATTAATATTAAATATTTGTCATAGGGACTACCAATGTGAATTAATATTAAACATCTGTCATAGGGACTACCAATGTGAATTAATATTAAACATCTGTCATAGGCGTTACCAATGTGAATTAATATTAAACATCTGTCATGGGGCAACCAATATGAATTAATATTAAACATCTATCATAGGGGCTACCAAAATGAATTCATATTAAACATCTGTCATAGGGCACTACCAAAATGTATTTGTTTTAGAATAAAAGATGTCTTTGAAAACCCTGTAATGCCAATTGTATTATATTTGCCTCATGAGTTTCTGAGACCTCCACGTCGTCAAGCAATCAGCAGTGAAAAAGTCAGCTGATGGAAACGGTTTTAAAAATGTAAACTTGTGTATTAGCCACACCCATGTATTAACCGCAGTGGTTGAAAATGTAAACTCGTGTATTAGCCACACCCATGTATTAACCACTGTGGTTGAAAATGTACACTTGTGTATTAGCCACACCCATGTATTAACCGCTGTGGTTGAAAATGTAAACTCATGTATTAGCCACACCCATGTATTAACCGCTGTGGTTGAAAATGTAAACTCGTGTATTAGCCACACCCATGTATTAACCACTGTGGTTGAAAATGTACACTTGTGTGTTAGCCGCACCCATGTATTACCCGCAGTGGTTGGAAATGTTTGCAAAATCTGTGTATAAGCCGCAGAATATAAACGGGAAATTACGGTAGTACGGTTCTCCAGATGGTACTATCACAGCTCTCGCCAGTGTTTGTTTCGCCCTCTCTACTGATTCCCACCATCTAACATCCTCTTGTAAATGGAGGAACAGATATAGGTATGCCTAAACATGGAATGCCAAGCCCCAAAAAGTAGTAATAGTCAAAAGTCAAGTCAAAAGAAAACTCAAGCTGAGCTTGCAGAAAACCAGTTGAGAGAGCTTGCAGAAAACCAGTCGAGAGAGCGGAAAAGCAGTCGCGCAAGGATATAGACAAAGTGACAGCACAGCCAGTGATGCGTGGAACTTCTCCTAAAATCCCCCTGCACTCACTTGATAGAATTAGTTACCTTAAAATGCATGTTACTAAATATGATTTGTAGCTCCGTTGCTTTATCACAGGTCTGCTTTTTTTGTATAATACCACTGATTAGTTAAAATATGCCTGGGATCCATACAGCTTTCCCACCTGATGATTGCTATCCTTGTTACATGGAGTACGGAAGTGGAATGTTAGTTGTCAGACTACCCAAACCATAACGATTACCTGAATCTAGCCCAACAGCATTACCTGGATCTAGCCCAACAGCATTACCTGGATCTAGCCCAACAGCATTAC
>JACXGI010019726.1:0-11824 GCA_016801175.1 Esox masquinongy
TGTGTGTGTGTGTGTGTGTGTGTGTGTGTGTGTGTGTGTGTGTGTGTGTGTGTGTGTGTGTGTGTGTGTGTGTGTGTGTGTGTTTCCCTTCAGTACTGTGTGGGGTGAAGGAGTGTGAGGTGGAGGGTCTGGATGAGGTACTGAGCCTGCTGGAGTCGGGCAACACAGCCAGACACACGGGTGCCACCCAGATGAACCCGCACTCTAGCCGCTCACACACCATCTTTAGTGTGCACATGGACCAGCGCCGCGGTGGCTCCCGGGCCCATGGTGCCACAGCCACTGGGCTTCAAGTCCTCTCGTCTAAGTTTCACTTTGTGGACCTGGCGGGGTCGGAGAGAATCCTCCGTACAGGGAATACCGGAGAGAGGCTGAAAGAGAGCATCCAGATTAACAGTGGCCTTCTGGCTCTGGGGAATGTCATAGGGGCCCTGGGGGACCCCAAGAGGAGAGGCACCCATATACCATACAGGGACTCCAAAATCACCAGGTATGTTGTCATCTAACATTCAGAACATGATGTGCACAGAATCTCCAGGATGTATATCTTTTATAAAGCAAGTGGGTGGTTGATGTGCCTCAGCTTTTTTCACTCCAATGTGTCAACAACATGCATTTAAATCTGTTTAATTTGGTAAAACGCTCCATTGTATGATTAAGAAGGTACTACTTTATTCGCATAATCTGCCGATTTACTGTTCAAAGGTTTGGGGTCACTTAGAAATGTCCTTGTTTTCCATGAAAACATGCATGAAATGAGTTTGAATAAGGAATATAGCAAAATGAATAGGAAATAAAAAATGGACACAGTTTAATTTTCTGATATGTTCTTGCCCTAAAGTGTAATTATTTTTTGAATTATTTTTTTAATATTTATTTTTTTATTAATATTAAAAAAGAAATACGTAAACATCTTAATGGAAAAAAGAATGCAGAAGTACTACATGCATGTGCCTACACACACACACACCCCATTATGATCCTGGGTACATTGAATCTGTTTGACTTTTTTTGACTCAGGGTGATGCCCAGTGTATAGAGAACAGAGAGATACACGGAGAGTCTAAAAGCTGATCCTGAGGAGAGAGGAAGTCCTGAGAGCAAGACGCTGAAAGTTAACCGAGTAGATTTAAAACTGAGTAGATTAAAAAGCTGAAGCTTGATAGTTTAACATATTTTTAAAGTTGTAATTCATTGTTAATCTAATGGTTGTCCTAATTCAGTTAGTCCTATTTCTTAGATTGTATTTTTCCCTCCCCCAAGAGATATTGCCAAAAGTATGTGAACACCGCTTCAAATTAGTGGAATTGGCTATTTCAGCCAAAACTATTGCTGACAGGTGAATTAAAACAAGTACATAGCCATGCAATCTCCATGTACTAACTCTGGCAGTGGAAATTACCCTTACTGAAGAGCTCAGTGACTTTTCACCTGGCACTGTCATAGGATGCCACCTTTCTAACAAGCTAGTTTGTCAAATGTCTGCCCTGCTAGAGTGGCCCCGGTCAACTGTAAGTGCTGTTATTATGAAGTGGAAACATTTAGGAGCAACAACAGCTTAACCATGAGGTGGTAGGCCACACAGGTTTACACAATGAACTGTGATGCCGACTGCAAGCCTGGCCTGTGACCAACCGCACTAATGCTCCTATGGCTCTATGGAAACAAATCCTTGAATTCCTTCCCTAGTTTTGCCTCATTGATACCTGTGAGTTTTGGGATTGTACGGCACATTATTGCTTAATGGAGAAATGTTTGACAAAGTCAGTTATCGTCACCTATATTGATAGTTATTGTATGAAAGTCATTCACGAATGTCTAATAAGCCGTTAAAATGGCCAGTGGCAAAAGCCATACAGTTCATAGATGCTATTTCTGGTGGAGGTAAACTTAATAAGGAACGTTAGTCAGTTTAACACAATGTTTAATGGTGTCTAGTGAAATATTCAAACTTGGCATGATGTTAATGTGTGACAAAATGATCTGTGACAGATGTATAGCTCCATGGCGTAGTGGTTAAAGGCACAGCCTCTTACGTGGGAGACCCGGGTTAGATTCCAGGGAGGGCAACAACAATCATTATTTTTAATTGCAGGCCGGCTGAACTAGGCTTGCCTGGTTTCTTTTCTGGTTTTTAATTCTGCACAGTATACTTCTTAAAGAAGAATATCCAAACGCTTTTTGTTATGAGCTATGTTCTAACATTATGTCCTTTGGTGTGACAAAGGTTTGTCAAAATTAATGTTGATTTTATTCAACATTAGAGGATATACACTTTTCCTTCTCACCATTATTAATGAAAATAATCCCTTAATTTACTGAATTTCCACTAAGTAATACATTGTTTTGAGGGAGGAATGACAAATAATTGCAAATGTTTTTAAAATATTTTTTATAAATAATGAATGTCATGTAACACCGAAGGACGAATTCAGGGTACAAATGTATTAAACTTTTAAACAAAAAGTGAATAGATAAGAAATCATAAACAAACACTTTATTTTTAATATTCAGATTTTGTAAAATACCTTGTTTACCTTGTTTTATGCTTAAACATCAACCACCCAAATACATGTTGACCTCTTGACAAGTGTAGTAGAACCAAGAAACTCCACACCTGTGTAAACACAGGATTTGTTCAAAAAGTTATGCTGGACTGTTTTCAAATGGCTAGGGAAGAGTTCAGGTCTGAATCATATGAATAACCTGTCGCAAGACCTGAAAACAGTAATTAGTGGAGGGAAACCTTCAAACATTGAAGAATTTGAGCAGTTTTCTCCTGAAAGGTTCGGCAAATTGCCAGTAGAAAGGTGCGGCAAGTTCAGTGATGGCTTCAAGAAGCATTTTTTGGCAGTTCACTAGCCAAAAGCTGTTCACCCACTACTGTCTTCTCTTTATTTTAGAAATTGTAGTCTTATCGAAAACAAAGTTTCTTGTGTTTTTTGCGACATCTGTAAGTCTGATTATTGAAATTCTGTATTCAGGATACTGAAAGACTCCCTGGGAGGAAATGCCAAAACGCTGATGATTGCCTGCATCAGCCCTTCGTCGGCAGACTTTGATGAGAGCTTAAACACACTAAACTATGCCAAGCGGGCTCGCAACATCCAGAACCGGGCCACAGTAAACTGCCGTGGAGAGCCGGACCGTGTGGAGGGGCTGGAGCAGCAGATTCGGGCTCTTCGCAGGGCCCTTGAGAACCGGCAACGCTCAGAGACCCGTATCATTGCCCGTTCTGACCCAGACAGGCGGCCACGCCCCGGAGAAGGAGAGTTCAGTAGATTGCAGGCTCAGAGTGCACACTACAGGACCTGCACTGACACTGCGTACAGGTAAAAGGACACAGGCACAACTTGGTATTTTTTTTTAATATATAAACTGTATGCCCTCTGGCTATTTTGTTATATACACTCTTCTGGTGCCACATCAGACGCTTTTTCCTCCAGAAGAGCCTGACCTCTTCAGTATATGGGATTGTACACAGTGTTAAAAATGGTCTACATGGGCTGTTGGTCTATACCTTAATTGTTTTACTTTTTTGTCAATCGGTCAATGATGGTGATTACTTATAATACTTCTCAAGGTCAAAGCATGTTATTTGGTACCTGAAGTAAGCAACAACTTGATTCGATTTTTTTCTGTCCCTTAAGGAAGTGACCTATATACAGCTCCGGAAAAAATTAAGAGACCACTGCACCTTTTTCTTTCCTTTCCAAAAAAGTTGAAAAGGAAAGTTTTGAGTGAGGAACAGAAGCGTTCAATTTGCAGTGGTCTCTAATTTTAACCCTTCTGTTCTTCACTCAAAACTTTCCTTTTTGACTTTTTTGGAAAGGAAAGAAAAAGGTGCAGTGGTCTCTTAATTTTTTCCAGAGCCGTATATCGGAACTTCCACTGAATTGTCTTTCTTTATCTTGCCTAAATCTTTAAAATTTCTTTGACATTTCATCTAGCCATTTTTATGTGCAAATAAACTCTTATTGATCAGATAAATAGCTTTAAAAAAAAATTCTTACAAGTATTTTCCAAAATGAAACTAAAATAGCATTATTCACAATACCGGTTTTGAGTTTCAGTGTTTTAAAATAAGTGCATAATGTTGGTGCACTATTTGTAGTACAGGACTGTGCGAATGTCTGAGGCCACCTGAGAAAATGGTTCATTTTTGGGGGCATTTCCATAATTCATTGACGGGTAAGGGTTAGAAATGTAGATGGGGAGGCAGGTTTAGAGGGCTATTGCGGAGAAAGTGAGTGGAGGAACTGTGGCTCAAACCCCCGAGGCATCCGCGGTCTAAGGCGTCAGCACTACCACTAGACCAGCCTCCGGGACCAGCCTCTAAGTCCTGACTGGCTATAGTTCAGTAGTTGTCTGTAAGTAGCAGAATCGGCTGTCTAAACAATGTGCGCTGTATTTTGTTGACTGACTTGTGTGGGTGTTGTTTTTGGCTAATGAGCTGAGGAGTCGTGTAAATCTGAGTCTCTGTGCTCATACCCAGGTTGTTGCGTGAGCTGCAGGGTGAGGGGGCATTGACTGCTGAGCAGAGCCTCAGGGTGAAGGAGTGGCTGTGTTCTGTGGAGGAGGAGCGGAGCGGCTTGACCACCGCTTCTGGACCTGACAGCGGCATCGAGAGCAGCTCCGCCGAGGACTCCGCAGCGCTGAGGAGGGGGAGGGTTACCCTCAAGAACCAGGTCCTGTATTTACACACTAGTCATTCATTACATATTAATAAAACTCTCATTTAGTCCTATAACAGAAGATTCAGACAAAAATGTTAGTATCAACAGGTCCTGTCCTAAAAGCATTCAAACAAACCGTAATATATATTTTTTTGAGGAAAACCAAGTAATCAAAGACTAATCATTGTTACTTTTGCAATCATTCCCTTCTTATTAGTTATTGATCCAAATAAAATCTAAAAAATCCCTTTCTGTTGCGCAGTATGTATTCCTTATTATTGTTATTCCTATCGCTGTATATATGTTTTGTGTTACTGTTTCTATCTTAACATCAGAATAAATGGACTACTATGCAAATGTGTAAAATGTACGTGACTTGCTTTGGCATCTGTATCAGTCACAATGTGAGCCACATGTGTTGTAGACATGACACAGGTCAAATGTGAATGACATGTCAAACACATTCAGTGAAAATCACTAATACATTTGCTATAATATTCAGACCAGTGTAGAACACATACGACTGTTATTTTGAATGCTCCATTTTAACAAGATGATGTGCCTGACTAGACTAGATCTGTATAGACTGCATCGCACAGTGGTGCAATGGTTTCTTAATTTTAATAGAAATTCTGGGTAGTTTCCTCAATTTCTTGTGTTGAAAGGTTTGTTTAATTGAATCTGGCTTTGATAATACCTAGTGCCTACACAACCACTGACCTCAGCACATGTCACTGGGGAAAACTAAAGATATGGGGTGGAATGCAGAAGGAGTAGCAGTATGCCAAAGGAATTTTCCTGGGGAGTAACAAGGCATGTGTTAATATAGGCAGACGTATAGGTAATAGGTAATACATTTTTTTTTTTGTAAACATCCCCTACACTGCTTTATACTTGGATTAATCCGGAGTATCTGACTCACACTGTGTGTGTTACTGACCCCCCTCAGGAGGCAGAGCCTGGTGGGGAGGAGTGGGGTGGTGAGAAAGAGGAGTGTGTGGCCCAGCTCCAGTCCCAGATCCAGCAGCTGGAGAGGGAGAACACAGACTTCCTGGCTGCTCTGGAGGATGCTATGGAGCAGTACAAACAGCAGGTCAGAGCGGCAGGACCATGTCACTGTTGGTAATACGTTTCCAAACCAGTTTATTCAAATGTCTTGGGGCCGGTAGAAAACGGAAGCTTGTTTTTTTTAGTCCTAGACTAGGCTTAATCTGTGTCTGCAAAACCGGCCCTTAATGTCTGTCCTAAAATGCCTGTTTTTCTACTCAGCTGTGTCAGAATTCCCATCGCCACAGATTGTTAACATTGTTCAGTGATTCAGTGTTTCATTCTCTCCCCCTCCTCATAGAGTGATAAGCTGCAGGAACAGCAGGACATGATAACTGAGCTGCAGTGCATGGTACCTGGGCCAGGTGTACTGGGACGGGGCTTCCACCTGACCCCGCGCCCCCACACCGCCCCGCTCGGCTCCACGCGACACACCCACAACGGACTCCCCAGCAGACAGGTAACGGACTGATCAGCACCTGGAGGTAGGAGAGTGAAGGGCTGTGGGGATGTCCCACGGCCTCCGTGTCATTTGGCGGTGGATGTGTCTTCAGGACGTGACAGCGTAAACTGTTTTGACTCAAGGTAGGTCCGGTGGACTGTGCGGAGAGCAGGTCGTTCGGTGACCAGGTCCAGTATGGTGATGCTTATGGTCAGGCTCACGACCAGGAGGACCCAGGAGGGGGGGAGGTGAAAGGCTCAGAGGAGGAGGACACTTACATGAGCCGTGACAGACGGAAGTATGGAGAGTGTATCAAGCAGATCATAAATGATTCCCCGGCGCTTCTGAACGCCACTCACCGTGGTTAGGTTACTGACGGATATTGCGTCTACCTCCTAGACCGTCGCATCAGACCTCTACTAAAAGAGACGTCCTGGTTGGATCCACAGTGGGAGGGAGAGTCCTTTTGAGTCAGCTGCCTGCCTCTGGACACCTCTCCACCAGGCGACCATGTGAGGCCCACCGCTGGACAGGGCTTGATGGACTGCTATGTCAACTCATTCTGTGGAACCACTAATACGTGTGTTTGTTCCCCTCTTTCTGGCAGCCAACACCAGTGTCGGGGACAGCTCAGTGGGGCTGGGCTCAGAGCGGAGCCTGCAGCAGGCCCAGCAGAAGATCAGAGAGCTGTCAGTCACCATCCGCATGAAGGAAGAGCTCATCAGAGAACTGGTCAAGACGGGTACACACACACACTCCATCCAGACTTTCTACGCCCGAGGAAGGCGGTCCCGGAGTATCACTGGCACACCATGTTCGCTGTTGTACCTCGGTGTTTTTGTGCCTCCCTATTTGCTAGTGCTATTGTGCCTTTGTGTCACTGTAGGTAAGGACGCGCAGGCTCTGAACAGGCAGTACAGCCGTAAGATCTCTGCCCTGGAGGGGGAAGCTGAGCAGGCCAGGCAGGAGGTCCAGGAGGCCCAGAAACAGCTTCAGGACCTGGAGAAACAGGAGAAGGAAACCAGCGGTGCGACAGACAGAACCAGGGCCCAGGAGTGTCGACGGAAGATCGCTGCAGCACAGAGCAAAGTACAGGTATGTCTGAGTCCCACACAGTTTGTCCATAGTGGATCTTTGTACTTGCACGTGTCTCTACGGTGTGTTTAAATGAGGTGTGCGCGCATTAGGTCCTGAGCCAGCGTCAGAGGGACACGGCGCGGTTGGCGTCGCTGTCCGTGCAGAGCGAGCGCCGCGTGTCAGAGCTGGAGCGTAGCGTGCAGAGCATGAGGCAGCAGCAGGACCAGCTGCAGAGACGTCTGAGACAGGAGAGCCAGCAGAAACGACGCCTGGAGACGGAGATGCAGCGGCGAACACACAGGGTCAAGGTACAGCACTCACTAGCATGCATCTAACAGACCGGAGCAGCACATTCCTCCTACCATACTGTGATCCAACACATGACTCCTTTGCCATCATATTGTATTCCATACACTCCACTGTGGCCTAAATACTGAGAGGGAACAGAATTCCAACATGTAACTAACCAATGAATTATGAATCGCAGCTATTTTCTCATGTTACCTCAAGAGAGATTATGACTAAGCGGTTGGATGGAAGTGATATTGTTGTTAGAATTTGATGCCTTCCTGCCAGAGTATGTTGAGATGTCGGAAATCCCAGAGCGGTTGTTGCGCGCTGCTGCACGCCTGTTCCAAACACTCCACTAATAAACACTCTCTACAAAACACTGCGCTAAAAAAACACTCTCTACAAAACACTGCGCTAAAAACACTCTACCAAACACTCCGCTAAAAAACACACTCTACCAAACACTCCGCTAAAAAACACACTCTTACAAACACTCCGCTAATAAACACTCTCTACAAAACACTGCGCTAAAAAACACACTCTACAAAACACTGGGCTAAAAAACACTCTCTGCCAAACACTCCGCTAAAAAACACTCTCTACCAAACACTCCGCTAAAAAACACACTCTACCAAACACTCCGCTAAAAAACACACTCTACCAAACACTCCGCTAAAAAACACACTCTACCAAACACTCCACTAATAAACACTCTCTACAAAACACTGCGCTAAAAAACACTCTCTACAAAACACTGCGCTAAAAACACTCTCTACAAAACACTCCGCTAAAAAACACACTCTACCAAACACTCCACTAAAAAACACACTCTACCTAACACTCCACTAAAAAACACACTCTACCTAACACTCCGCTAAAAAACACACTCTACCTAACACTCCGCTAAAAAACACTCCTTGTTCACATGAAAAAAGGTGAATTATTCACTAATTATTCACCATATTCACTACATTCTTTCGCTACAAAAACACTTCTGTTCAAAGTCATAATTTAATTAAAACATGTATTTTTGACTATGCATGTTGACCAATAGATTTTGTTTTTATATTAAAAAATAACCATGTATGGTTTGAATGAAGCTTACGACCTATTTTAATAAAATAAGCAGTTATTTTAAATATGCTATATGTTGAATGCCTTTTAAATAAAATGTATACAATTGTACAGGTTAGGAGATATAATTAGCTTATTATTCAAAGTGTATACGTAGCCTATATGGAAAGCATTTGCCAAGATATTTGTATTTATAGGTCCTTGTCTATTGGTCCTTTTAATCTTTTAGTCACCTTCATTACACCTGTGTTTCATGAGCTTTTAGAAAAGTATTTAGCAAACTTAATTACAGCTTAATCAACCAAGCAACACATATGTATCCTACAAATGCATGTGGGCCCGAGAATGCCCAGACCACATGAAGTGAGCGGTACTGGAGAAGATGGCGTGCCACATCCGTCTGGGCCCCTCTGATATCACTCCCTGTTCCAGTCAAATTGGATGCACTCCGCTCATAGTCTGCTTCCTTACTTCTATTCTCTCTTTCCTCTTTTCATCCCTCTCCAGGAGCTGGAGATAAAGAATGAGCAGCAGCAGAAGATCCTTAGGATAAAGACTGAGGAGATTGCTGCCTTTCAGAAACAGAGACGCAGTGGCAGCAACGGCTCTGTCATCTCACTAGAGGAGCAGCAGGTGGGACATACAAACGCATACAAACAGTTAAAGGGACTCTTTACCCGGTTTCAGCCTTTGCCCCACCTCATCATGAAAAATACAATTCGCCAGCTACTGTATTTGGTACATCTAGTTTACACTTTTGCCTCCATCTGTTTAGGTGTGAACCACTGTGCGTTCAGAGATGCCCTACTACACACCACTCTTTTGAAGAGTGATTGAGTATTTGTGACCTTTCTGTCTACTTGAATGAGTCTTGCCATTCTTGTGTAGTCTTTCTCATTGACATTGTGTTTTTGCCCATAGATATGTTATTTACTGGATGTTTTTTGGTTATTGTACCATTGTCTATAAACTCAAGTCTATAGTGAGTGAAAATCCTAGGACAGCTTTTTCTGAGATGCTGGAACCACCACGTCTGGCACCAACAATCATGCCAAAGTCAAAGTCGCTTTGATCACGCGTCTTCCCTTTTTATGGACATTTACTCTCTTATTATGGTGATTTTAACAGATCACATTTTGTTTGAAGCCAAATTTTACACTTCACACATGAATATTGGATTAACATTATCGACACACCTGTAAAATCATGTAAAAAATAGTTTATGATAATTAAAATTGAATCCTGATTTTACACTCCACTTAACATACACAGGCTTTACTTTCATATCCTAGAGTGAAAGGTAAAAAATTACTTCAGTCCCCCCGCAACTATATACAGACAAATTGCTCTGTTTTCATAGCTTACACAAATTATACTCACAGTGCAAATTGAGTGAATATGAACAAATACTAACTGTCCGATCCAATCACACAATCTTGGAAGAAAGATGTGTTGGCCAATCAGATTTCACGGTCATTTTGGGTGGAGACAGTTAAGCAAGAAGGAACAAGTTGGTGGTTCTTTTTATTGAACATTCTTTAGATGTGGGGTGTGTCTGAATTTGCACTGTGGGCAATGTGCTTTAGTTCAGGTAGGCCTTCCCGCTACAGCAAACTAACAAGTTAAAAGGGTTCCTAATTTGTGTATTGAAGTATTTAGTTTTTTTTAATTCAACTCATATTTTCAGGCATGTGTATGCTTTCTTGACAGAGACAGTCGAAAAAGCGGAGAATTCATACTGGATGCAAAACCATGCTGCAGTATGTTCACGGGCGGAAGTGACCGCCTGGGCCACATTCCTTTCTTTTGTAATACGGGTTTTCCTTGTTGATCCAAATGAGCTGTGTCTGCATGTGTTCCCATGTGAGCAGAAGATAGAGGAGCAGAAGCGTTGGCTGGATGAAGAGATGGAGAGTGTTCTGGAGCAGAGAAGAGGACTGGAAGACCTGGAGGGAGAACTTACCAAGCGTGAACAGATCCTGGCCAAGAAGGAGGCCCTGCTCCAGGAGCGCAGTGGTCTGGAGACCAAAAGACTCCGCTCCAGTCAGGTATGTGTGCTGCCAGCCACACGCTCACACAAATACAGAGCCTTCGGAAAGTACCTTCACTTTCTCCGCGTTTTCTTTTGTTTCAGACTGAATTCATAATCGTTCACCGTCCTTGTTTTTGCCATCAATCAAGACTTGATTGATGGCAAAAACATCAAGACTGATGGACAAGAAATGTAATTGAATGAGTTATTAATTTAGTCCAGAAACCCAACAAAATGTGGAGAAAGTGGTCTGAATACTTCCAGAAGGTGCTGTACACAAGGCGCCTCAGGAGAGCGTCAGATTCTAGTTTGATAGCCAGCAAACTCACAAATACCTTATGACTCATTTAATTCCAACGACTCATTTAATTCCAACGACTCATTTAATTCCAACGACTCATTTACTTCCATGTGTCATTGATGTATCTACAAATGGGGGACTACTGTGCCTCTCCCTGAGCCTTTGAATACGTGTCAAATACATGATGTGGCCTTCCCTCTCACGCAGGCCCTCAGTAAGGACCTGGTGACGCTGTCGGGCCGTATTGAGTCCCTGGAACGGGAGCTGAGTGAGAGGAACGGCATGCTCCGCAGCAGCAGTGCCCAGGACTCCCAGCAGATACGCCAGGAGATCAACAACCTGCGCCAGGAGAAGGACACGCTGCTCAAACAGAGGGTGGAGCTGGACGACAAGTTGCGGCAGGGCAGCCTGCTCTCGCCAGAGGTTAGACAGCCCCGCCCGGCTCACAGGAGTGTCTAACGCTGTGCGACACGGGTCAACGTGGATTCTTCCCATATAGCGATTCTGTTTTTTTCTGTACATCGTGGTGTCTCATAGGGTCTTTGGTGTCAGTGGCCCTGTAGTTTCGCGTGCCTCTCTTTCCCCCTCCCCCATGCCCTGTGGTCGTCTTCTTTCACTCCCCAGGAGGAGCGGACCCTCTTCCAGCTGGACGAGGCCATCGAGGCTCTGGATGCGGCTATAGAGTATAAGAACGAGGCCATCACACAGAGACAGCGACAGCTGAGGGCCTCGGCTAGCATGCTCTCCCAGTGGGAGATGAACCTCATGGCCAAACTCAGCTACCTGTCTGCATCAGAGACCCGTGCGCTGCTCTGCAAGTACTTCGACAAGGTCTGTGCACCTCAACCCTGCAAGTGTGGTTTTCACTGTGTCAGCTCAAATAT
>JACXGI010019727.1:0-11821 GCA_016801175.1 Esox masquinongy
ATAACACCTGAGCAGTGCCACAGACTCATCGACTCCATGCCACGCCGCATTGCTGCAGTAATTCAGGCAAAAGGAGCCCCAACTAAGTATTGAGTGCTGTACATGCTCATACTTTTCATGTTCATACTTTTCAGTTGGCCAACATTTCTAAAAATCCTTTTTTTGTATTGGTCTTAAGTAATATTCTAATTTTTGGAGACACTGAATTTGGGATTTTCATTAGTTGTCAGTTTTAATCATCACAATTAAATGAAATAAACATTTGAAATATATCAGTCTGTGTGTAATGAATTAATATAATATCCAAGTTTCACTTTTTGAATGGAATTACTGAAATAAATCAACTTTTTGATGATATTCTAATTATATGACCAGCACCTGTACAGTACCCTACAGAATTAGGGTGAAAATTAGCAAAAAAGCTATATGCTATACAAAATATAATTGTTGTTTATCTGCATGATCATACAACAACAAAATCTAGAGCTTTAATTGATGTAAAATTATTCAAAGAAAAAAAAAAGAAAGAAATACATATTTCTCTAAAAAACATTTGTCACAAGTGTTGTCAGCTCTAGCAGCTGTAATGGATATAATTGAAGTATCTTCCCATTGATATATAGAAAGCAAAAACACAAATGTATTTCTTTTTTTAAAACAAAAAATGAAAATATGTTGTATACATAAGTACTCAATACTTTATTTAGTACACTGTACCTGTGGGTGCATTCTCAGCTTGGAGTCTTCTTCGGTGTGCCTCTACCAGCTTTGGACATTTGGATTTGGGTAGTTTCTCCCATTTTTCCTTGTAGATCCTCTCAAGCTCTATCAGATTGGATGGGAATTTTCAGTTAACTGTGATCTTCAGGTCTCTCAAGAGATGTCCAATGGGGTTCAAGTCCAGGCTTTGGCAGGGGCACTCATGGACATTGACAGACTTGCTATTAAGCCACTCCATCTTTGTTCCCTCATTCCTGACCTGTCTACCCGTCTCTGACACTGAGAAACATCCTCATAGCATCATAGTTCACTTTTGGTCTCATCAGACCGGATCATTTTTCCCTCATATTCTCTAATATTCTCTATGATTATTGATGCCTTTTATTCAGGAGTGATTTTCATTTAGCCACTCTACCACAAAGGCCTGATTGATGGAGTGCTGCAGAGATGGTTGTCTTTCTGCCATTTCTGCAGAAAAATGATTAAGTTCTTGTAGAGTGTCTATTGGGTTGTTGGTCACCTCATTGCCCAAGTCCCTTGTTGCCGATTACTTATTTTGACTGGATCCTCTGAGGACATAATCAGCAAATTCCTTACACATGGCTTGATTTTTGCTGACATTCACAGTGACATGTAGGACCTCATATATTCAGGTGTGTGCATATCTAAATCTTGTCTAATGAAGTTCTAGGGACTCAGTCTAGAGTGCCAAGACAAAGGGTATAAATGCTTATTTACATGAGATATTTCAGTTTTTCATTTTCAATAAAGTGGCACAAATTTCTAAATACGTGTTTTAAGTTTATCATTACAATGTATTTAAGTGTATATTGATGCCAGAAAAGTGACAGGTTCTGACTACTTTCAGAAGGCACTGCATGTTATAAAGGATGTGTATGTGCAAATGTACTTTGTAAATTAATGTGATTTCAATTCTGATCTTCTGATCTCCTCAGATTCCTGCCAGCTGACATTGGATCCCAATACAGCATGTCAGTGCCTGTGTCTGTCTGAGGGGAACAGAAAGGTGACTTGGAGTAATACAGTCCAGCCCTATCCTGACCATCCAGAACGATTTATTTATATTATCCAGGTGTTGTGTAGAGAGGGTCTGTCTGGAGTCTGTTACTGGGAAGCAGAGTGGAGTGGGGAAAGGGTTAGTGTAGCCGTCTCATACAAAGGGATCAGCAGAAAAGGGGGTGGTAATAAGTGTTTGTTTGGTTATAATGATCAGTCCTGGATGTTATACTGTACTACATCCAGCTGCTGTTTCTACCACAATAATAACAGGACTGATATCCCTGTCCCCTGCTCCTCCAGAGTAGGAGTGTATCTGGACCACAGGGCAGGAACTCTGTCCTTCTACAGTGTCTCTGACACAATGACCCTCCTCCACAGAGTCCAGACCACATTCACTCAGCCACTCTATCTTGGGTTCACTGTTTATAAAGGAACTTCCATGAAAATACTGACCCCTATTCAGTGATGAAGCTATAAGTGAGTGGTATCAATGTAATGTTTGCTTTACTATGAGGCCTAGTTGATATGTGATTAATTGACTGTGGCTAAAGATTGATCTGGGATTACAGAGTACAGTATCAAGTAGTTGCTAAATGGTATGTACAGAGAGATCAAACAAACTGAGTGTGGAGCTACAATTCTTTTTTTCTGTCAGTATAAATATACAGGTTTTTCCACACCAAATTACATTACTTGGGAGTACGTTGACTGTTATTTTAATAAAGACTTACCCTAGCAAAGTTTATTTGCCACTTTTTCTTCAAACATTTGCCTCATTGCCAAGAACAAGGCTGAACATTGCTGCAAATAAATACTTGCCCAAATTCCATATCCAAATGTGCTTGTTGTTCTGAAGAATGACTAACTCACTTTGACAAGCATTGCTTCAAAATATTTTCTTCAGCAAACTGAACACAAAGACACCAACGATATTAGTGTGACCTTGAAATTTCAATGTGAAAATAACATAAAATAGGCAGTAATACCACAAAAAAGTGGCTTTTCTGAGAAAACAAACATTTAATATTGCATCATGCAATTCACAACTAAACCTGAAATGATACTTATAACCCTGCTAGACTGTAAATTATGTGACAATAAACAATGAATGTACCTCATAAGGAGACAATCTCAAATTCCAAGAATTATTACATTTGGATTTTTTGTTATGTTTGCATTCATCCGCATCTAAGCAAGACTGCTATTCATGGAATAAGGGCCTTGTTTTCTAGCAGTAAACTAGACCTAGGTCTGAGCACACAGTGGCAATTACTAATTAGCTGAATATTATGGGTTATTCCAAGTGGTGGCTGAATTCTACATTTTTCATATTAACAGACATCCTGTACATCTATTAATTTGACTTAGATTTCCTTTCTATCCATCTAAAATAGCGTAATCTCTCACTGAAATAATATATGATGTAAAAGTTTCAAGACGCCAACTACAAGCTGTGAGATCTGCCGTCAGGTCATGCCCTCAACCCTGCTCTATATCACCCGAATGCAGAACACTCCCTAGTTCACCTGAACGCAGCACATTCCCTAGATCACCTGAATGCAGCACATTCCCTAGATCAACTGAATGCAACACATTCCCTAGATCACTCGAACGCAGCACATTCCCTAGATCACTCGAACGCAACACACTCCCTAGATCACTCAAACGCAGCACATTCCCTAGATCACTCGAATGCAACACACTCCCTAGATCACTCAAACGCAGCACATTCCCTAGATCACTCGAATGCAACGCATTCCCTAGATCACTCAAACGCAGCACACTTCTGAGTCACAGTCACCCGAATTCTGAACACCTGGTCACGCACTCCTGTCCCCAACCCTAACCTAACCCTAAACTTAACCTTATGAGAACAACATGGAAGCGTATATCTGACCTGAACCCTAACCTTAACCACTTTCTCTTAGTGCCTAACCTTAACCTTCTGGTAACAAGATGGAGGTGTGTACTGGATCTGAACCCTAACCTTGACCACTTGTTCTTAGTGCCTAACCATAACCTTTTGGTGACAACATGGAGGCGTTTACCTGATCAGAACCCTGACCTTAACCGTCTAGGTTTTGTACCTAAACTTAACCTTTTGGGAACAATAAGGAGAGTTTCATCTGATCTGAATTCTAACCTTAATCATTTAGATTTTATGCTTAAATTTAATCATATCCTGTATCTTATATATTTAGCCATTTGATCTTTTCAGGTAGCCTGGGTTATTCTCTGTAACTACTATAGGTCTGATATTAATTCTGTAGATTAAACTATATGATCTTTATTATAGGACCTTTGTTCAATTATCTTGGTTTCTGATTAGATTAACCCTAAGGTCCAATTTTAGACCTTATCCTAAGACCCTAAGGATAGAGTATCTACACCATGTTTTGGGGAGAACCAATTGGTTCCCTCATCTTCCCTTTCCTTTACCTCCTTTTATTCTTCTTTTTTCCCTTTCATATTTCTTTTCTTTTGTTTTCATGTTTTCTTTTTTTGAGGTTAAAATTTCAGTAAGACTAGGGAATATAACTTATATTTGTGCCAGTGCTTACTTTTAAATATCTTTTTGATGTTTGAAGTTTTGTCTCCTAACCTAACCCTAACCCTAAACCTATGCACTGCCCTTTACATTTCAGTTAAGTCCCCCTGTTTGTTTGCGAGGAATTGCCATTATTATCTGCATTCTCAGCATTTAAGTAGTTTTCTGTATTTGATTATCCGGTTTCAACTTTGAGCTTATATGTTTGACGACGTTGTCTCCTGCCTGCTCCCTTTTGTACTGTTACTCTCCACTGACTAGTGTCTGTGTTTTTGACTGCCACTGCCTGACTCTAAGACCACAACTCCTGCACTACGTTCTGTGCCTTGGTTTAAAATAAACAGCGCTTCTGTGCTTAGATCCTACCTCCTGACTCATTCATTACACAAGCCCCCTGAATGAAAAGATAATCTCTTGCCTCAAAATCTGTAACCAGAAAATCATTTTTATTAAAAAGATTAATTTAATATCTGTAGTGAATGGCTAACATAAATACTGTGTGCCAGCTGGTTATCGTAGCTAACTATAATTACACTTGACAGAATCTAGTCCATTTCCAGACGGACGTTCTAGTCATGGCTAGCTACTGTACTTTCAATTGAGCACCAAATTAACTGGCAGAAATGTAGCTGAAAAGTGGTTGTTTTTCCATTTGTCTGCAGTACAACAAATGTGCAAAGCTCATCAAAATGTAATCTAAAAACTCAGAAAATAAAAAATTAAGTTGTTACCTTCCATTATGCAACAATACAACCCAGTTTTCTTGTATGTGCCTTTTCATGGTATTTCAGTGAGTGCACTGTCCAGATGCCAAAACATAAAGTCCATTAAAGTCAGTCTGATTCTTTGGTTCTGTCATATCCACTAATCAGTTCCCAACCTTTTTCAGTTACTATACTACCAATAGACCTTTGCTCTGCTTGGAGTACCCCTGAAGGACCCCCTCATGTTAATTTCAGTAGTAAGCATATAGTGTCATGTGTGTTCTCAAGTACCCCCTATGGAGAGGCCAAGAAACCCTGAGGACTCCTGGTACCCCTGTTACACTGAGGACTCCTGGTACACCACGCCTACGTGTCATTGCAAAGTATTTGACCATCAGTTGACTTCAACAATCCTCTTCCAACTAAATCTAGCTGTACTGCTATGTTAGCTGTGCTAACAGGTAAAATCGTTTTCCAGATTGTGCAGCCATTCAGCCATGCATTTTCATTCCAAGTTACAAATATTTTAATGTCATATTATCTTAAGCATTTGAAGCCTTCCATACTCTGGCTATTGTATATGTGGATTCCATATTTATACCAGAGAAGGAAATCAAGTCCCCAGCAACCATATTGGCATAACCTCCACATTCAAATCCATCGTCGTTTCTACACCTGCATGGTCAGATAGGGTAATAGCACCAATAAAACAATCCAGAACAGAGTTTACAAGAGACCTTGAAATCAAATAAAAATATATCCTGGAGTATATGAGAATGTGAAAAAACCCGGTATTCTCTTTTCCGTGGGTTTATTATAGCCTCCATACTGTATGTCAGTTCGATCCAGATTGCCACTGAAGATCTTTACAGCTTCCTTGTCTTTGGGGTGAGCTGATTTTGGATTGGGTCTGTCAATAATGCCATCCATAACCTGGTTAAAGTCCCAGCTAAAATAACACGAGCAACCACACCGCCCCTTTTCCGATTCACCTCTTTAAAAAATCTGGGTCTTGTTTGCTGGGTGCACAGATGTTACATGATATTATTTTAACACTGTTAACTAAAGCCTCGATACATATTACACCTCCTTTGCATTTCTTCAAAAGAACAAAAAAATTTTTTGTTAATAACCCCATTCTTTTGACTTTATGACCCTCCTGTAGAAATGCTGTATCCAAATTTTTGGACTTTAGGTAAGATAGTATAATCTTACCTACAGTCCATTGACATTCGATTACACTTTGATAACATGTCTCATATTTTCTCCCCCAAAAAATTAAATGGAATACAAACTAACCTCTCTTTTAACATCCTGCTTTTAGTGAAGCATTATATATTTGCCACACCCTACAAAAAAAGTGTCCCAAACCAAAACATGAGTAACTTGTAGTTGGTATTTCCTAGTCACGACCAAACGAAGGGGAATCTGCAGATGATTTGTCAAACTTGTTCGTATACTAAGTCTCTGTTTCCAAACCTTTGGTAAAACTCAGCTTCTTATGGCGCAGGTAAACTGTATAGTCACTGGGTGCATGATTGGTGGTTTCAGCCTCTTCTTCCTGAAGTTTGTCGTCACCTCTTTGCACTTCTTACACTTCCCAGTAGTCTCCTTACAATTGTCTTGAAAAAACCTTAACCTGTTTCCTCGACACTTAAAATCGTCACATTCTCTGATGGCACGCCTAACTATATCTTTAGTCTCTTGTCTGGGCCAACTCCTAACTACAAATTCTCTAGACAGGACAGGATCTTCCCCTGTCCATGTTCTCACTTGTTCTGCTGTCACAAGTACCACGTCTGTGTCTTTGAACATAAGCACTCTGTCCTCTTGAGACTTCATGAATGGCAATGGAAGATGGCTCAAGGTGTTTGTGTTCCAATGGTTCTTTCCTGCCCTGATGTAGTCCATCATTCAGCCTTGCGTTGTATCACTGGTACAAATGTTCACATTCATCACTGTCTGTTATATGCTTCAGTTGGTTGGGCGTCACTGACATCTAAGGCAAAACATTGATTGATGTTTTTATGTAAGGCAGTCCTGCAGAAACGTCCTGACTATCTAACAGAGAAAGTGAGTTGGAAGAACAACAGTTACCGAACACTCTCAAGACTGGATAGTGCTGGAGATCTTTCCTCCTTGGGTACATGGATTTTAGCTGGGGGTGCTTTCAGTATTTCAAGTTCCACCTTTGACATGTCTTCCAATGTCAATTTTTTGTCCGGATGTTCCTGATTTACGGATCCCCAGTTTAACATAAGTTCTTTTATCCAGACCCGACCTAGCAAGTTTGGTCCAGTGCCTGCCACAACTACTGTAGGTAGCTGAGTCACTGTCTCTTAGTTGAACCATTACATTAGCTTCACCTAATGTGTCTACTGTCTCACCTGAGGACATTTTCATCTGTTTAAATGTAGAGAACAAGGCTTAAGACTGGAACTTTTGCACTATCCCATAACTTGGAGTACAATGTTCATTATAGTTCCTCTGCACCCTGTATCCACTTCAAACATCACCTCACCACGAGTGGGACATACCAATTTTAACTACTCAAACATGTTCTGAGGGCAGAAAGAAACGTGATTCGTACAGGCGGACATCCAATCGAAATGGAGAGGAGTCGGCGCTCATGAACACTTCAAATCATGTCAAGAAGTGTGCAATTTTGCTAACGTCTGTGAAAGAGAAAGTTTGCCTGTTATGTTATAATGGAGTGTGTGCTAAATGACTTGATTACGCTAACATTCAGTGGTGAAGTTTTGGTCTAGATAACATTCACTTGCTTTTTTGATCCAGCTTGATATGTTCATGAGCGCCGTCTCCTGTCCATTTAGATTGGGTGTTCGCCTGAACCAATCAATTTCTTTCTGCCCTCAGAACATGTTTGAGTAAGTAAAACTGGTATGTGACTTGATTGTGATGGGAGCCACTTTTGTGCTTTGGTCAGATTCCCCAATGATGTATTGTTCTCTGATGCGTGCTGAGCTTATGCACACTTCTCTGACCTGTCCCTTGCTTCCAAGTTTCATCTCATTTCTGTTGCTTCATTTCATTTGAATGTGTTATTTTATTTCCAAACACGAACACGTTGTCACAGGTATGTCATTCTAACTACAAAATTTCTCCAATGGTGTGTGTTGCAAATCTCCAGTGCACATTTGTGACTACACCCCCTGGTGGCTGTAATGTAAAATGTTTTGTAAATACCACAATGCCACAGTGATTAAAAAGATAACACATTTCAATATTGATTGAATATAATATTGAAATAATATTGAATCCCAACTTTTTGGGGTATGTGTTTATAATACACAGACTGCATAAACACTATGGATAATAAATCACATACAATATCCTTATAGATTAAATTGTTCTAATTTCTAAGTATTTTAGTAGCACACATTCATAGAATAGTTCTATGGACCTTTATTGCAAGGATAACAACTGGGTACAGGGGATATGATCAGGATGTGCTGTGGTAGTGGGGAACTATTTAATAAGTAATTCGCCTTACCCTGTTAGCAGTGTTGGAACAAAGGGGTCATACAATAAGGAAGTTGTACTTGGAAGATAATTCAACCCATTGAGGTGTGGTTTTGTTTTCCAAAGTAAAATTGCAGCTTTGAGCTCTAACTCCAGTCTCTGTTGTTTCTTGATTCACCTTGTTCAGTTGTGAGAGTAAGTGCAACTTATCAATATGAACATTTTCAAATTGTATTTTTGCCGGACCGCCTAAGCGGAGCCGGCTAAGAAGAGCGAATGTCTCTTACTGAGTGACTGACTGAGTGACTGACTGACTGACTGCCCCTTGTTAAATAGCGTAGTGATTAGAGAAGCGGACTTGTGAATTATAGGTCCCGATTTCATATCTCCTCGCAGGCGAAGCGAAGTAAGCATTGTGAATTACTTCGTATTGACGAAAACTTTGCTGGCTAAAACCTGAAACTGTATACGGTTATAATGCGACTGTTTCTGGCACGGAATAGTTCATCTTCAGTCTCACTAGCAATTGCTCAATTCTTATGATTATTCCTAGGAAGTTAGTAGATACTAGTAAGCCTATTACTGGCTAATAAGCTGTTAAAACGGCCAGTGGCAAAAGCAATACAGTTCATAAACGCTATGGTGGAGGTAAACTTAATAAGAAACGTTAGTCAGTTTAACACAGTCCTCAATGGAGTCTAGCAACTCCTGAAACATGTGGTGTAGTGGTTACAGACAGTGCCTCTCATGTGGAAGACCAAAGTTCGAATCTATTGAGAGCCACAATATTTATTAATTATTTCTGGTAGATTCCACGATTCTCTCATCTTTTCACTTGATGAAAAAGTTAGTTATCGTCGCCTTTATTTATAGTTATTGTATAAATGTCATTCAGAAATGAAAGAAAAAAGTACATTGTTTTGCCATGAAAGAAAAAAATACGTTCTTATGCCATGAAATAAAATAGCTTTGGCAGACTCGCTAGCAATTGCTCAATTCTTATGACTATTCCAGTAAGTTAGTAGATACCGGTAAAACGTATTACTGGCTAATAAGTTGTTCAAACGGCCAGTGGCAAAAGCTAACTGTTCATAGACACTATTTGTCGTGTAGGTGAACTTGGTAAGAAATGTTAGTCAGTTTAACTGTATCAATGTCATTCATGAATGGCCAATTAACTATTAAAATGGCCAGTGGCAAAAGAGGATTTGTTCAGGATAGAGACAAGAGGCTATACTGACACCCAGCAAGCGTACAGCTCCATGGTGTAGTGGTTAATGACACAGCCTTTCACATGGGCAACCTGGGTTTGAAACTTGCGGTAGGAACATTATCTATTACGGGCCGGCTGAACTAGGCTTGCCTGGTTTCTTGTTTTGTGAAATTGGTGTCCAATCCAAATGAGGGAAGAATGACCTAATGTGGATTTTGTATAATTTAGAAAATTACACTAGGCCTATTCTATTTATAGAAAACAAATCAAACGATTCATATTAAAAATTTAAAATGTTTTGATTAACACAAATGATTGTTCGACTCAACACAATTGCCCCGGAGGAGTTTATAGTTTACCCACCTTTTTAAACCAATAAATCACTGGTGTAGATGTACTAATGATCTGGTCCAATCTCCTGTAATCTAGACCTGTGCTATAGGCATGATGAGAGTAACTAAGTGACTTTACTGCTTGTTTTTTATTGCCATCTGTGCAATATCAAGTGGGACAGCTCTCTCAAAGCCCTACTGGGCCAGCCCGCAGAATACAATCCAATAGGGTTAAAGTCCAGGCCTTTGCTGGGACACTCAAGGACATTGACAGACTTTTTCCAAAACCACTCCTGCATTGGTCCATCCATCCTGGCCAGACTCCCAGTCCCTGACACTGATTGCATCATTTGAACTCTCCAGTGTGAATGGTTTGCAGTGATGTTTCATTTCCAAGAGTTATTAAGCTCAACTGAAATGCCCCAATTGCACATTATAGCCAATACATAATTTCTCAAGGTCATCAGTCCATATCTGCAGCGCAAGTTACGTTTTTCCATAAAGGGACATCTTTAAACTGAGACGTTACATTTGAGATCTCAAACTGTCCAACTCCTTTGAGCAGCATAACCTGATTGCCCATATCGGATGCAATTCTTCACCATTACTGTATTGTTCCACATGAAATCTTCCTCTTCACCCTGCTCATCATCATCATTCAGTTAATTTATATTCAATATTAAATGAAAGTAAGGTAAACATGTATCCTTTTCGATCACCCATTCATCCAAGGCTATCATTAATTTAATGGAAACCAGTGCTCAATGGTGCATTTGTCTTAAAGAGACTGTTTGACCAAAAATCATGTTTACAGTGAGGGAAAAAATTATTTGATCCCCTGCTGATTTTGTACGTTTTCCCACTGACAAATAAATGATCAGTTTATAATTTTAATGGTAGGTTTATTTGAACAGTGACAGACAGAATAACAACAAAAAAATCCAGAAAAACACATGTCAAAAATGTTATAAATTGATTTGCATTTTAATGAGTGAAATAAGTATTCGACCCCTCTGCAAAACATGACTTAGTACTTGGTGGCAAAACCCTTGTTGGCAATCACAGATGTCAGATGTTTCTTGTAGTTGGCCACCAGGTTTGCACACATCTCAGGAAGGATTTTGTCCCACTCCTCTTTGCAGATCTTCTCCAAGTCATTACGGTTTCGAGGCTGATGTTTGGCAACTGGAACCTTCAGCTCCCTCCACAGATTTTCTATGGGGTTAAGGTCTGGAGACTGGCTAGCCCACTCCAGGACCTTAATGTGCTTCTTCTTGAGCCACTTCTTTGTTGCCTTGGCCATGTGTTTTGGGTCATTGTCGTACTGGAATACCCATCCACAACCCATTTTCAATGCCCTGGCTGAGGAAATGAGGTTCTCACCCAGGATTTGACGGTACATGGCCCCGTCCATCGTCCCTTTGGTGCGGTGAAGTTGTCCTGTCCCCTTAGCAGAAAACCACCCCCAAAGCATAATGTTTCCACCTCCATGTTTGACCGTGGGGATAGTGTTCTTGGGGTCATAGGCAGCATTCCTCCTCCTCCAAACACGCCGAGTTGAGTTGATGCCAAAGAGCTCGATTTTGGTCTCATCTGACCATAACACTTTCACCCAGTTCTCCTCTGAATCATTCAGATGTTCATTGGCAAACTTCAGACGGGCCTGTACATGTGCTTTCTTGAGCAGGGGGACCTTGCGGGCGCTGCAGGATTTCAGTCCTTCACGGCATAGTGTGTTACCAATTGTTTTCTTGGTGACTATGGTCCCAGCTGCCTTGAGATCATTGACAAGATCCTCCCG
>JACXGI010019728.1:0-11826 GCA_016801175.1 Esox masquinongy
TCATAAAGACTTACAACAGGAGTCCTTACATTTTGTCAAAGGAGCAACTCTTCCACTGATTGTCCATTGGATGGAGTAAACAGCACCATTGGGATAAAGCAACACAAGAAACTTCAATCTACTGTATATGGTGTGTTTAACTTTTATTTAAATCATGGAGAACACTTTCTGTTTTACAGTACCTACATGATTGTGTGTGTGTGTGTGTGTGTGTGTGTAGCTCAAGTGAAGTGAGTGACAACACAACTCAGAAGTACCCCGACAACTCAGAAGTACCCCTGCAGGGTGGATATATCTGATCTTGTGACGACACAACTTGAATGGGTCATTTCTAGACCCACTCCCGTGTACTGTATTACTATGTGCTTGTGTATGTGTGTCTCTGTATGTTCATGTAGTACGTGTTTATTGATATCTTGATGAACGCTGTGGCCATAAAAGGTAATGTACTGAAACATTCTCCACTTACAGCTAAAAGAGGACAGGCTACACTTCAGAGCCCGGTTCTTCTCTAGGTTTTTTGATATTTCAAACTTTCCAGAGAGTTTTTCCTATCCACTGTGATTCAGCATCTAATTGCTTATTCTTTGTGGGTTTAGGCTGGATATCTGTACAATCACTTTGTGACAACTGCTGATGTAAAAGGGGCTTTGTAAAATACATTTCATTGATCGAAACATGAATGACTAATTAGTTGACTGTATAACTGTATGACCACCCAGACAGAGTTATAGCTACATTATTGATTATTGGCCTGATCACACACATTACATGCAATTTAAACATGTAGCCATATCAGCTTGACCCTGTATAATGTAATGACCATGTGACTGTCTGACTCTTCCAGTTATTTGACAGTAGCTGCTATATTTAATAAATAAGGCCCGAGGGGCTGTGGTATATGACTTTCACAACAGGGTTAAGAGCTGTTCTTAGACACGACGCATCACAGAGAAAATTGGCAACGTACCACAAACCCCCGAGATGCTTTTATAACTGCTTTTAATTATAAAGCAGTTATCAACGCAATTGGAGCAGTCAAAAGTGATGTCATGTCACAACCATGGTATATGGTCTCAGCTATGACTGCTATCATCTAATCACCATTCAGGATTTAAACCACCCGGTTTATAAAGAGCACTTTCGAAAACACAGCTTGTCTCCTCCTCTTCCCTTTCGAAACGAGTCTGGAATGGTATTAGTTAGTCCGGGGGGGGTTAGGATGGAGGGATAGAACTGTGAGGGTCTAAAGCGAGTATGAGTAGACTAAACGTCAATACCAGCTGATAGATGATCGGTGATAAAGAATGGTGCATATCTCACGCACTATGAAGAATTTTGTAGAAAAAAATATTTGAAACATTAACTGCAGATTTCTTATGGTCACTTATGCTTGTATTTATGCTAAATCTTACATGTGGTCTTTTAAAACTTCCTAAATACAGGATATTCACAGCAATCATACAAAATGAGGCCTAGGTGGCTAACACATGGTTTTTGTAATGCCAGGGTTGTGGGTTCAAATCCCACAGGGGACCAGTACGAAATGTATGCACACATTATTGGAAGTTGTTTTAGATGAGAATGTGTAGAAAAAGTCAAAGGTCAGAAGGTGTCAATCAATTAGACCAGAGAAGCTGATACTCAGTCTGACCTCAGGAGGCAAATAACACTCAGTATGTGTTATATAGTAGAGTACTGCAGTGCATTTCCTTAGTGTGTGTGTGTGTGTGTGTGTGTGTGTGTGTGTGTGTGTGTTTTTACAGTAGGGGTGTGTGGGCTTACGGTCGGCTCATGCATGTGTTCTGGAGCGCGTGTGTATATTTAACCCCCATCTGTTGGGTGCTCTGCAGATGCAGCTACAGAAATAGTGGATTATTCTAAACATAGGGGAAGGGTAAACCAAACCCTGAGGTGGAGGAGAGGCCAGCAGATCACAGGAATTAGAGGAACATGCAGAACCCATGTCTGAGGGAGAGACAGGCAGTCACTCAGTGGAGTCCCCCATTAGGGATTTCTGGGAGGGGACATGAGATTCGACAACAACAAAAAAATGATGTTTATGCAATGATAACATTTTTCATAACAGTGTGGTTACAGTTTTTCACATTTGCTAACATTTAAACTGGTTCTCTGAACATTATCTAAAAAACATTTAGCTAAATTCCAGAAGGAAGACCATTAACCCCAAAACCCAGTAGCACCATTACCCTGTTTTCACACAAATCTGCTACATTTGGACCTTTTGACGAAACACTCATAAAACTCTCTTTGTAAAGCCCAATTGTCCCCATGTTTTCCTGCAGAAAACACTGCCATTCAAAAATAAAGCTCATATCATTTCAATTCTAACAATCTCAACAAACAGTTGAGGTGTAAAAACTAAACAAGCATAATTAGTCAACAATGACTCTCATGTCCTACTGTGCTCATTGACTCTCATGTCCTACTGTGCCTTGGGACCTCGATTTACAAATTAAACACCGGTTAGCTTAACCATTCCACCGTGACCACAAAGACTACCATTTGTAAAGAACATTATGCAAGACGGGTGCTTTGAGCAGTCAATGAGCTGTTTTCCCTAAATTTCTATCAGCTCTCCTAAATTTTCAGTCACTGTATAATGTATCTAGCTAGTTATGTCTTTTAATATCCTTCTTAAAATGAACTAGTCACAAGTTGTGATCTATATCATAGTCAGCTAAGCTAACCAGATGGCTCATATACTTTAGCCATTTGCTCCCGATGCTAGTTGACACGAACAAACACCTTGCCTAGGTTGGCTAAGCTGTTTTAGAACATGTCTAAGATTACTCAAATCCTATTAATAACATTGTTAGATTCACTTGAAGAAGTTTGTCATTACATCTGGTTACGCACTCGAGTCAAGAGAAATTGTCTGACATTTTTTGTTTTGGTCATGTGGTTCATCGTTGGAATGTTGATACTTTTACTTTAATTATTAGGCTATTTAAGACAGTGCGGATAGCAAGGAATAGTCTAAGGTTTGTAACTCCAGCTGGTATCGGATGCACTGTTGACATTTTAAAATTCAGCCCAAACTAGGCCTCGCCCCTACTACTGTGCCAAAAGGGAACACCCATTGTAGGAATTTCGGGGAAATTCGGGGAGATTTCACTGCTTAGTAAAAAGCTTTATCTCAAGCTGTGCTTTTTCATTAGGAGCAATTGTTATGTTTCATTTCAAGCTAGAATCGACCTTGTTGCAGCCCCTTTTTTGCCTTTGATGGATTGTGTTGATATTTTGTATATGAATGCCCCAGGGCTTTGCCTGCACACGCTACAGTGTAGGCCTGCACACACCTGCTGCTGTAGAAGACAAGACCTCTTCTACATCACTGTACTTTCTATCAGTTAGTAGGAGGGACATCTTTAACTGTAAAATGACAGTCACACTGGTATTTTTGTATCTAAAAGGCATTCAGGGCAGCTGACAATATATTTAGGCACTTTATTCACATTACAGAGTCATGACTAAAACTATATTTTAGACAGCCTCATGTCTGTTTAAAACTGTATTTTATATAATGTCCCCATTACAAGAACGTAATGGCGTCTTTTAGGTCTGCCTCCCATCATTTTGGAAGACATTGCTGAAAGACCTGAAATTGGATGATAGCAACATTAGACTAAGCTTCTGGAATAAAAATTCCTTAGAAGATCTTAATAGACGTGTGTGTGTGTGTGTGTGTGTGTGTGTGTGTGTGTGTGTGTGTGTGTGTGTGTGTGTGTGTGTGAAATTTAGTTTGCGAGAGATTGTCAGAGAAAGAGAGTAAGAGTGAGAGAGTGAAGAGTGAATTCACACAGCAAATGAGAGATGTCCACTACACATAAGGAGAGAGAGAGAGACGGACAGTGGGTGTGAGAGTATATTTAATGTTTAGGCCGAGTGCAGATACACTCAAGCACTGCAATAAGCCTGAGTCTTCATCAATCATTCATCACATATGTAGAGGCCCCTCAACAGACAGCTAGTGAATGTTCAGTATGGGCTATTATTGTAATTGGCAGTTGACTAGCGAATAACTTCAACTGGAATCAGCAATGGAAATAGGAGGTTACGACAGAAACATGGGGTCATACTGTAGAGGAGGAGTGGATGTTTGACAGTAGGTCACCATACTAACAGCTGTATTTATAAATGCGGATATGAATATCATTAGTATTCAGGTCTAAGGATCTAATTGGTTAGTCGAGGTGAGGGTCAGTTCTTCCTGTCTTAATGCCGATCGGTGTTTGCATGTGATTTTCTGCATGATTGTGTGTGTGCTTCCACCGGTTTTTCATTATGTGTGTGTGTGTTCGTGTTTGTGGATTAAAGTGTGTGAGTGTGGGTGCTTGCGTCTGTGTGTGATTATGTTTGTGTTTGTGTATATGTGGTTGTGTTTTTTGTGTTGTGCATTAAAGCCCCCAGAAAGAACACCTTAAAAATCGGCCCAGGCAAGGTTTTCTGACAGGTCCTCGACAGGGAAAATGCAATTTCCTGCTTAAGGGAAAACATACAACTGAGCATAGTTTTAGAGTTGGAGTTACTTTAAGGTTTAGACACTATCAGCTAGGGTTAGGCGTAGCTGTTGGGGCTGGGTTAAGTTTAGGCATAAAAGCTGTTGAGGTTGGGACCAGATAAATGTTAGGGATAGGGCTGGAGAATGGGTATTTCGGGGTGGCGTTTTGTACCTTAATGGAAATGGGTGGCCTCTGTTAATGTCTGTAATGGAATGAACATAACTGCATTAAAAACACGGATCATAGACATGATTTCCAGGTGTTTGATACCATTCACACCATTCCAGCCTTCATCATGAGCCGTCCCCTCCTCCACAGCCTTCTATGTGTGTCTGATTCAACGTGTCTGTGTCACTGTGTAGGTACATATTGTATGCCAGCTCTTCTGTGGTGCTGAATGACGCCACTCCACTGTATCTCCTCTGACCATCAGCAACCTGATGCCAGCATGTTTTCAATAAAGAAACTAGAAAATGTATGTTTGTCACGCTATGTGGCACCTTTCACGCTTCCTGTATCAGATGAGAATGTGTCAGACGACAAACCTGTTCACTCGTGGTGGTATCGGGTGGGGTCATCTTGTAACACTACCCTGGCTCCATGACAACAAGACGTCCTGTGACACAACCTTCTTCCGAGAACGTCATTTGGGTCTTTGCGTGTCAACAAAAATAAACTTTAAATAAACACTATTTGACGTGTGAAATCAGACTGCTGACCAATCAGGTCTTTAATATGATTTCATGTCACTTAATTCTCTCTGTTTTTTACTTAGTGGTTACACTATCAATTGTAATGCATATGTCACGGTGACTCAGTATACCCAAGTGGGTTAAATCCTGAATGCTGATTGGCTGGTACCCGTGGTATATGAGACCATTTACCATGGGCATGACATCACATCACTTTTTACTTCACTAATTGCATTGGCAACCAGTTTATAAGGCATCTTGAAGATTTGCGGTATATTGCCTCTGCGATGCATGTCTAAGAACAGCCCTTAGCTGTGGTGTATTGGCTATATACCACAGCACCATGTGTGTTATTGCTTACGCATGCTATGATATGGGTACCGTTCTGCTGTTGAAGCAGGAAAGGCATCTCTACAGTATACTTTGATCTTGGCTAGATGGAAGGGATAAATCTCCCACTTTGCTTGGGAAAAAGGGCTAGTTGACTAACTTGTTTAGTCTGTTATGGTTCGTTATCTATCTAGAAAATAATTTTCATGTTCTACAGTTTTAAAAGAAAAAGTGGATATAGTCACATGATGTAATTGCTAAGAAAATTGAAAATGTTACTGGTCATTCTTTTCAGAACCTTTTAATCTGTTTATATTTGACGTGTCAAATAGTTATTTAATGTGTCCAATAGCGTTATTTTACGTGTTAATTTGAACACGCAAAGACTCGAGATCCTCTCCGACTCAAGTATCAACAAACTCTTGGTGATGATGTTAATGTCATGCTAATGTTCTGGTTGTAACCTGGTTATTTCTGACAGGCCATAAGGAGGAGGCAGCATCACACATAGAAACTACAATCAGAGGTTTTAGTGGAAGTTAGCGACTCAAATATCACAGTGTGTGTCTGTGTGTGTGTGTGTCTTCTTAGTAGTCCTCTGTTTTCACAAGTAAAGCGTTATTGTAAACAGCTTTTTCTATTCTGAATGGGTCCTCTCATGCGTTACATTGGGTTTTTAGGAGACAGGCCAGTCAGTTATCACAGTGGGAATCATTGGTGCACATTCTGAGCGGACAAGGACAGTTCAAAAACTAAAAATTAAAAGTAACATCTAAAGGCTTATTCAATTGACCAACTTGATCTGCATTCTGTTCAGGCATTAAGCATTTTGTGATGAACCATGGAAGTAATCATTTAAATATTTATGTTTAACCTAATTTTATGAGGCACGTCTACCTTGTTTCAAAATAGTCCAGCCAAAATCGTTTGAAAAAAACCCTGCCCATCTCCATAGTCTAACTATACAATTGTTTTGAATCTCATCAATACGTTGAAATGATGCGGTCATTTGTGTTACTCAGAAACCTGCGTTAAATGTCTTACCCACGTTGAGCCTGTTTCTTGACGAGGCCAGATGCTTTGTTAAGGTGAAGTAGAGGGCCTCATCACCCAGAAGCCTTACGGAACGATCATCATGCAGTAGGGTGCAGATAATGACCTCTTGTGACTAAGTAATCTAATCAGGTCAGTGTTAGCTTCCCCATTCTCCTGTTGGTTTGAGTTAGGATCAGGAGAGGACAGCTGATCCTAGATTTGTGCCTACAGAGTAGCTAATGGACCCCCGCACAGACGCCCACACATGCTCCACTTAGTACAGACAGTAAATAAAAGCTCATCAAAAGCAAATGTCTACCATCTCGGAGGCCACTCAGCTTAGGCAGCAACAACCGAGCCAGTGGATGGAGTAGTCTCTGGCAAAATGTTGGGAACATGTTTCAGCACTGGATTATATCATAACCTACTAAACAAATCCCACATCTTTAATCCTTCTGACTTTCTGGCGTCTCGTACACAACGGCCATTGTTGAAGTTATTTATTTATCTACATTAACAAAGCCTTAGGGACGGTCTTGTCTGTTGGGCATGGCGGTGACCAACTAGTGACACCAAGAGGCAAAGTATGGCTACTGCAGTGTGTGCAAGACCACTACATTTCACTATCAATTGTCCGGATCAGTTGTTTCTAAATGTAATAACTTTTATCATAGGGCTCCTTGTTCAGCCTCTGACACATTTGTTAAGTCTTGTTGGACATTAAAATATTATTATATTTTAATAATATTAGAGAACCATTAAAATATTAAAATATTATTATATTTTAATAATATTAGAGAACCCTTTGATTCCATAGACAGACTACATTTCTCTAACAGAACAGGTTAAGGCTATCTGAATAGATGCGCATTAAAAACGATCAAATCCATGAAAGTTCAGTGTGGCCAGTTTTTCACCCAATAGGCCACAAAAGGGCAATCTGGAGGAGCTAAACATACAGCTCCGGAAAAAATTAAGAGACCACTGCACCTTTTTCTTATTAAGAAAAAATTAAGAGACCACTGCAAATTGAACGCTTCTGCTCCTCACTCAAAACTTTCCTTTTTCAACTTTTTTGGAGAGGAAAGAAAAAGGTGCAGTGGTCTCTTAATTTTTTCCGGAGCTGTATTTTTGTACCTATAAAGTCCATACATTTATCCGTTGGTCCTTAACATAAATTCCAACTAATTTTACACCAATGTCTGTAAACATAATAAATGCCACATAAACATTCTTCAGCCTAAAAATCTTATCCATATACTGCAGCCCTGTCTATGAAAGTCAGAGTGGTTGCTCCAGCCCCATCCCTCAGCTTTATTGTTTATTCTTTATTGTAACTATTGATACCCATTTTAAAGCCTTGCACTAAAGCGGTCAGTCTGGAACATAGTAATGCTGTTATTACAGTCTGATTCCAGGGATCTGCGATGGAGGGCACCACTCACTGACGGCATGTTATTGTGTAGAGGGATATCAGTCACAGCTGTGCCTGTCTGGCAGCTGAGGTGAGAGGCTGTCCAGTTTCTCAAACGCCCCAGACGTTTTACCGCGCCAACTGTTCCCGGCAGAACCCTGCAGGTTTAGTCAAGTTAGCTATATATAGCTCTAAGGGGAAATGATTAACAGCCTCTGAGAATAATGTAAATCCCTTTCCAAAAAACTCTGTTTGTCAATCCTGATGAGCTTAACTTAAAATAGTTTAGCCTATTGTTCTTCCCTCAATTTGCATGTAGACCAATTTTCTTAACCAAATATGTTTTCTTTAGACCTACATCTCTGGTATGGAGTCCTGCGCTGGGACCATTTCTTGACTCTGACTATTTGCCTGACAGGATTACCAGGGCAAAACTACTATGTTAATATTGTGTACATTTCTGTTTTGATGCATGCTCATTTTCAGCCCGGAAGTTATCATTTTGAAAATGTAGATGTTCTATTTCACTGAACCCCGAGTCAAAACACAGAAGATCATAGATCTGTTGAGATAGTGTTACTGACTGTGTTAACTCCCATGTAGCATAGATCTGTTGAGATTGTGTTACTGACTGTTATATTAACTCCTGTGTAGCATAGATCTGTTGAGATAGTGTTACTGACTTATATTAACTCCCGTGTAACATAGATCTGTTGTGATAGTGTTAATGACTGTTATATTAACTCCCGTGTAACATAGATCTGTTGAGATAGTGTTAATGACTGTTATATTAACTCCCGTGTAACATAGATCTGTTGAGATAGTGTTAATGACTGTTATATTAACTCCTGTGTAGCATAGATCTGTTGAGATAGTGTTACTGACTGTTATATTAACTCCTGTGTAGCCTAGATCTGTTGAGATAGTGTTACTGACTGTTATATTAACTCCTGTGAAGCATAGATCTGTTGAGATAGTGTTACTGACTGTTATATTAACTCCCATGAAGCATACATCTGTTGAGATAGTGTTACTGACTGTTTTATTAACTCCTGCATAGCCTAGATCTGTTGAGATAGTGTTACTGACTGTTATATTAACTCCCGTGAAGCAGGCCTATCTAACTAAACAGGTTTTCATGTAACCTTTCGGAGTCTATCTGTCCATTCCTGCTACTTTCAAACATCAATAGCTCACTTCTGTTATCCTGGTGTATCATCTCCCGTATATTGGTGACTGTGATCCTCTGACATCAGACTGTCCATCACTACAGCGGCAGATGCAGACGGAGAGTGAAATTATCTTCCATGGCTATGTAAATAGAGGAGTCTGATTGAGCTGCTTATCGCTTCAAATCGGACCATGTAAAGGTATGATTACAGAATGAAAACCATGCCAGGCAACTATGATATGGAAAATCGGATAATCTGTAAGGCATGACATTATCATTATCTACAGAAGACCTACACATACCAGGCCGGTTTAGATATCTCTCTTTCCCTCCATCTGTCATTTCATGGATTAGCATATTGGACAGAGAGAGACTAGCTACCTGTTTGTAACCTGCAAGAGAGGTGTGGAGAGAATGAGACAGAAGGGACATAGTGAAAGATAGATAGCTAGTGACTGCATGGTGAGGGATAGGAACAAAGTGGCATGTCCAGGTAAAGCACGACTATATCTTGAAGAGTCTGAAAAAATACAAGACACAACCCTTGTAAAAAGTAAGACTCTTACACTTATTTTCTTATCTTAGTCATTATTATAACATTTTATAATTTCTTCATTTCATAGTTTATTTTCAAGTTCATTGAGATTCATTCCAGTCGAAGGTAAACATGATTGTAATTGTTGTTTCCAACACTATTAAATGCTTTTGTTTATTTTGCCAGACAATACAATCTCTCTCACACATTCATCCTGGAAGTAGACATTGGACAACAGTCACACAAAGGAAAACATATGCACGCACACACACACACACACACACACACACACACACACACACACACACACACACACACACACACACAATGACACACAAACGCACGCACCCGCAATAACAAACACAAACAGTTCTTTCATGAAATGTGTAATGAAAAACTGAAATGAGCTCTTACTCAAACATGAACACATACACACTCGCACACACACACAAACAAACTCTTATGAACTCTCTCGCACATTTCATGACATAATTATGAGAAAATGTAGAAACAATTTCAACTCTCAGACGTATACACAAATTCTCAATCCTAAGTGCAACATTTGGAGGGTGATTTCCTTTAGTTACAGATCAGCTCCGCTACCCTACACATAGCCAGCAGAACCACACCAACCTATCTCATCCCCAACCCAAAGTCATACTTCCTGTATACTTACAGAGCTCCGTCCACCGTGCTCCATGTTGGCACCACGTTTCAATTAAAACATCCTTCTAATGTGACTGTCCTCAAACATTTGGTGCAAAATGGTGCTGACTGAAATTGTCAGTCTCAAACCAAGTTAGTGGATCTCTGTATACTTTAGTATATGGCTCTAGCCCACCCATCCCACTGTTACCTCCCCTGCCCCAGTTCGAGATACACTACAGCAAAATAAAAAGTAAAAATTGTACAAGGAAATTTAGCTTCAAGTTTGTAAAAATGCTTCCATCACATTTCATTCCGTCCTAGCTGAAGACATGGGAAATCCATTCTTTGTTCTTTGATTCGTGAAAGTTCTAGAAAGTCTGCAATATGTGTCCAGGCATGCAACCTCTGTGACCCCCACAGGTCAGAGGTTAGCCTTGTACCCCATTGGCCCTCCCTGTCTTCATCGTTATCCTGTTCATCTTCAGAGCTGCTACTGTAAGACATGACCTAATACAGAACACTGCCCTTGCATTTTGCAGTCATGTTAAGATATTACCATGGTCCATAAGGTGCTAGAGGCTATGGAAAAGAATTAGTCAAGAACCATGGTAACAGGCTAGTACAGTTGGGATACATTGATAAGTACGACTTTACAGTCCTCTTTCAGGCAGTATTCACCTTGTACTCATTAAGACTGGTAGCAACATATATTTGCTGGTACCTTTTCAGCTGGCTACTACCAAAATGTCTGTTTCCATGAATCCCAAAGAAACCTGTAATTACCAATTTTAGGAAAATCCCATTTTAATAGAGGACGGTGCAATAACTTTTAACCCATTGTTTTCCTGTCCTTCCCGTTAGCTGTATTCATTCCCACCAAAGTACTGGGTTTGCATGTAGTACCTAAAACCAAATGTTTATTTACCATTGTTTATATGCTGATAACACTTGAGTTGTTCTGTTACTTAAATGTATATGATGTACAGAATGTCCCTAGTACTTTATGTATTATTAGTGTGTCTGCGTCACAAGTGTAAAGCAATGGCACTTACACTCCTACACTCTCCCTTACATGCCTCTCTCTCACACACACACACACACACACACACACACACACACACACACACACACACACAGTGATTATTTCTACTGTTCAGATCTGTTTTTGTCTAAGGTAAATTTATCAGAAGAGTTTGGCATTGAGAGTCTGAGAGTGGTATGTAGTCCCAGTCCCATCCAGTCGAGTCAATCAGATATCAGGAGAGAGGAAGAGAGGTCCTCGCAGTACAATCCAATATATTACCATGACAGTATTGATGAGATGGTGACACTGTCTTTTGAATCAATGTGGGAGGTTTTCTGACCTCCGAGATGGTAGATAATGTGGTCAAGGAATGAATTAATCCAACATATTGGCTGAAGGTATAGGAGGACATGATAAGTGGACGGCTGTAGGTATAGGAGGACGGCTGTAG
>JACXGI010019730.1:0-11818 GCA_016801175.1 Esox masquinongy
ACACACACGCACACACACCTAGACACGCACACACACCTAGACACACACACAAACTCACACACATCAGATGTTCCTAGTTTTAACCAGCCTTGAGGGACATTTTGGTCCCCATTTACAGTAAATAGCACTAACACTCTAGCTCAGATAACACGCTGACAGCTACTCCTGGGTCGAAGCCCTTTAAGGACTACTTGCACCCGGCCCGGCGTCAACACGCTACGCCAGTGCACAAACGTACCAAATACAGAAATGTGAAACACTCTCAACAAATAGACAAGCACTCACAAACTCATTATCGCTGTGCGCTATGTGGATTACCTAGTTAGGAAGGTATGATGAAATGCAAAATTGTAATCATGCTTTATGTAACTGGAATGTAGCATCTTTCTGAGTAACACTGTAATCCACAGCCATATCAGAATGAAGACCAAATGCACTAACTGCTCCCCGACAGGTGAAGGCCCTGCTGTCCGAGGGACTGAACCGTCCCAGGAAGGGGGCAGATGCAGGAGACCATCCCCCCATCACCCCTATGAGGGCTGCCTCTGAGGGAGAACTGGGTGGGTATGGTGGCACCTGGAAGCTAGCCTGGGAACAGGCCTGTTTGTATTACCAACTCTGGGTTGATCAAATCTGTGGTTGGGACAACTGGCGACATCAGTCATGTTTCACCCGCTGTGCCTGCCTCACTTCCGGCCGTGCCTGCCTCACTTCCGGCCGTGCCTGCCTCACTTCCGGCCGTGCCTGCCTCACTTCCGGCCGTGCCTGCCTCACTTCCGGCCGTGTCTGCCTCACTTCTTCTTGGCTGTTCCTTTTGCCTCCCCCTCTGTCCTCTATTCCTTGTAAGGAAAAGACAAGTGCCTTGGTCTTGCTCTACCATCATGTTGACAAGACAAAGCTGTGGGTTTGTGGTTACCTGGCTACATGCTTAGTTTCTTACCTGTAGTTGTGTCTGTTTTGATACCAGCAACCAAAAACAAAACTTTAAATACATGTCTTTGTGCACAGCTGCTTGGGCATGAGAATTTCAGTTTACTGGTTTTGGCACTTTGGGCATGTTTTTTTTAAATTCTATACATTTCCTGGGAAGTCTCTTAAAGGAGCAGTGACGTGAAATGATCTCTATATCTGCCTCATACTCCAGAGGCTGACTCAAATCTGAGATGGGTCACAATGTAAAACAAGATGTGGACAGCCAGGAGCAGAATGAGGCTGTCGAAGGTCAGGTCAGGGGTCTTAGGGTAGCTGTTAACCTGCCCTGTTACCATAGACATCTTAGTCATGTGACTCAAGGCAACAACCAGGAAAAAAAAAATGTAAGTGCTTGGTAGCATAACAAATGACTGTTTCTTTTTGGGCCACTCTGGGTAGTCCCTCCCTGTTTCAGTCTGTTTTCCTCCTGTCTGGCCCCTTACCTACAGGAAGTGACGGCTGGCGGCTGTATGAGTACATCGTACGCCACTTCATCGCCACAGTCAGTCAGGACTGTAAGTATCTGCAGACCACCATCTCCTTCACCATCGCCAGCGAGGGATTCTCCTGCAGCGGAAAGACGCTCATATCCCCTGGTGAGGATACCGCGCTGACATTGGGTCGCCACCTGGTCTCGTTGGCTCATCTGGTTTTGTTTCGGCTAATTGTTTTGTTATTCGCCTGACTGATAAGACCGATAAGAGAGTCATTGATGTAGTCCAACCGTTTTTGGTAACACTATAATTAACTTAACAAATTAACTTATAAAGATCCTGAGTGAGTGAATGTTTCACAAATGATTGTACATTTTTCCTGGTAAATGCGTATGAACTGTGGTATTTGTAATGCTGACCGGTGTTTGTGACGGGTTGCTCCTGTTTCGCGGCGGTGAATAGACAGAATGAGACCATTCCGGTGTCACCGCTGGCTTTTCTGCTCTGTAAGGTCGTGTGATGTTGTTTCGCCCAGGCTTCACGGAGGTCATGCCCTGGCTCGGGATCCCCGTGGAGGAGGCCATGCCGGTGTGCGAGAGAGGAGACGTGTTCAGCGTGGAGGAGGTGAAACTGGTGGAGCGACAGACCTGCCCTCCAGACTACCTCACGGAGGCTGACCTCATCACGCTCATGGAGAAACACGGCATAGGTTTCTGCACCATCCACGTGTTACGTTCCCGGCATTTTAGGAAGTATCGGATGAAGTGGGAAGCGTGGGAAATGAGAGGGGGAAACGTTAGCTGGAAGAGTAGTGGGATGGGATTAAACCCATGATGCAGCTGTGCATGGGCACTGGAGGAAACTGGTTAGATCACTGGAACACCTTAGGACACGGCATAGATGTGTGGGTGTGGGTAGTGTGTCTGTTCGCATCAGCATCCCATAACCCTCCCTCCCTCCCCAGGTACTGACGCCAGCATCCCAGTCCACATCAACAACATAAGCCAGAGGAACTATGTGACGGTGGAGAGCGGACGCAAGCTGAAACCCACCAACCTGGGCATCGTTCTGGTGCACGGATACTACAAGACAGGTGTGTGTGATGTCATGGATACTACAAGACAGGTGTGTGTGATGTCATGGATACTACAAGACAGGTGTGTGTGATGTCATGGTTACTACAAGACAGGTGTGTGTGATGTCATGGATACTACAAGACAGGTGTGTGTGATGTAATGGATACTACAAGACAGGTGTGTGTGATGTCATGGATACTACAAGACAGGTGTGTGTGATGTCATGGATACTACAAGACAGGTGTGTGTCTGATGTCTTCATTCTTTGGTGCCCACCTCATGGGATGTGGCAAATTCAAGTCTACAACTGTGTGTGTCTGTGTTTGTCTGTCTGTGTGTGTCTGTGTTTGTCTGTCTGTGTGTGTCTGTGTGTGTCTGTGTGTGTCTGTGTGTGTCTGTGTGTGTCTGTGTCTGTCTGTGTCTGTCTGTGTGTGTGTAGATGCAGAGCTGGTTCTACCCACCATCCGTAGTGCGGTGGAGAAACAGCTGAACCTGATCGCCCAGGGCAAGGCCAACTACCAGCAGGTCCTCCAACACACCCTGGACATCTTCAAGAGGAAGTTCCACTACTTCTTCGACTCCATCGCCAGTGAGTACCATCACACACACACACACACACACACACACACACACACACACACACCTGAGATACCTCTACTACGTGTGCAGAGTTCCTTGGTCTCTAGATGGCATTTAGATGTGATTGTACGTTGTTTTAATGTGTGTGGCAGTAAGTTGATGTAGGCCTGGGAGAACCAGCTGTTTCCTGTCGGGGCAAATGTGTTCCAGGAGCGGCCACATCACTAGACCCCTCCCCCTGACCTCGGTGTTTCTCTTTATCCTCCAGGTATGGATGAACTGATGGAGGCGTCCTTCTCTCCGATCGCCGCCACCGGGAAGCCCCTGTCCCGCTGCGGGAAGTGTCATCGCTTCATGAAGTACATCCAGGTCAGTTTTAGGAAAACGACGAGAGCAAAGGTCATCAAGTCATCTTCCACTGTTTACAAAGAAACGCACAGTTTTTTTTATTTATTTTTTTGGTCATAAATATTATTTTTGCAGCTCCGTCTTGAACGTGTTGTTTTCGTAATTTGTTGACTCCGTGATGAGTCGCTCCCTGATGGAGGATCTTATGTTCAAACTCTGAAGTCACAATGTTTAGGTTGAGGTCAGCGTGCCAGTACATCCTGGTTCTATTCAAGGTTGTTCTAGCTGGCTGTGACTGGGGGTTCCTAAGGGGGTGGCAGAATTATTTTAAAACCGTGTGACGTGGGGGAGGGCAGGGTCGGCTGGGGAATTCTTTCAAAACCCTCTCTAGCGCCTCCTTGAGGCGGGAAGGTGACATGCAAAACTCATTGCAGTTGTTAATTTATCAATATTTCCTCCAACACATTTATTCGCCTTACTTCTCTGTTTTGCAAGCAGTGTGAGACAAAGCAGGGAGCAGCTTTCTTGAGCCTATGTCAGAGGATGTATTTCCCGTTCTTTGCTTCTGCACTGCTGGCTAGGTTTTCCTTACTGAGACAGCTAAATTTATCACAAAAAAGTATAAAATTTGATTTAAAAAGTGTGTATGTATATTTGTGTGTTTATATGCAGGTATAAACATACCATCATACCATCAAATATAACTCTAACAAATTTTCCTGATTGGAGAACAAAGTTTCCTCATTGGAGAAACATTGCCGACTGGAGTCATAGACCCTGGGATAGATGTGACTCACTCTGCCCACCGTAATGTCCACGATACCAAGGTCATGGTTCTCTAAAGCCCCTTCCTGCTTCCGCCGATTACGTGGTCGTGTGGTGGCCTTCGGTCGGCTGAGAGGGATCTGGAAAAAAAAAAGCTTTTAAATGAACAGATCCACTTTAGCCGAGGAAGGCCTGGCAGAGTGAATTATTTATCAATCTGAGCCCCGCACATTAAGGCACAGTGTTAAAAACGTTTTATCTGACTAGGACAGGTAATCTTTCTACTGTTCCAAACAGTTTTATCTAATGTTTGGTCCCTGCTGAACACAGCCCTCACCTTCCTATATCTGCATGTGTTTATAAAACAGTTAATTTAAAGGTCTCTTCCAATCACATCAACCGGGAGACCACACATACACGTTGATACACCGCACATCACACTGGTAAATCACGGCTGGGTTTTGTGGTGTCCACAAACGGACTGTTGTGAGTCTAGTCTGACTGGGGCGCGCGGTTCCCCCCCTCTCCCCATCCAAGGCCAAGCCCAGCCGGCTGCACTGTGCCGGGTGTGACGAGACCTACAGCCTGCCTCAGAACGGGGCCATCAAGCTGTACAAGGAGCTCCGCTGCCCGCTGGACGAGTTTGAGCTGGTACTGTGGACGTCCGGGTCCAGGGGCAAGAGCTACCCCCTCTGTCCCTACTGCTTCAGTAACCCCCCCTTCAGGGACATGAAGAAAGGTGAGGCGCGTGTGTGTGTCTGTCTGTCTGTCTGTCTGTCTGTTCGTTCACAGGGGGGTGGTGATGTTGAGCATCACAAACAGGTGTGAGGTTCAATTCATTTTCGGGAAGTGAACTGAAAATGTGATGCTCCCTCACTCCCTTTCTTACCCCTCTTTCTGTCAACCCCTCCATACTCTCTCCTTTCCTCCCCTCTCTCCCCATCTCTGTCAACCCCTCCATACTCACTCCCCCTCTGTCTCCCAGGTATGGGTTGTAATGAGTGCACCCACCCGTCCTGTCAACACAGTCTCAACTCCCTGGGTATAGCTCAGTGTGTGGAGTGTGAGGCTGGGGTTCTGGTGTTGGACCCCAACTCTGGGCCCAAGTGGAAGATGGCCTGCAACAAGTGTAACGTGATGGTCCACTTCTTTGAACAGGCCCATCGTGTCCAGGTGGGAGAGCTGCGCCTTTTAGTTTCAGTGGATGTTATGTAAATGGTCATGCTTTAGTTGAAAACAAAGAAATGACAGCAAATACATAAAATGAAGCGTATTGAATGATGTCATCCGTGTAACGGGTTTTTAATGATGTCATCCGTGTAGTGTGTTTTAATGATGTCATCCGTGTAGCGTTTTTAATGATGTCACCGTGTAGTGTGTTTTTGAATAAATGTCATCCATGTAGCGTGTTTAACCCCAGTCCACAGTCATAACAGGTTTGCATTGGATGATAATGATGTTGATGTCAATCTGTTTATCTTCCTCTGCCATTGCCTCTCCTCCCCTTCTCTCCTCCCCCTCTCTCCTCCCTATTCCTCCCTTCCCTTTCTCTCTGTCTCCTACCCCTATCCCTCCCTCTTTTCCGTTTGTCCTCCTCGTCCTTCCTGACCCACCCCATCCCTCCATCCCACTAGGTGGCGCAGGAGAGCTGTGAGACGTGTGAAGCGTCCCTGGTGGCGGTGGACTTCAACAAGACGCGCTCCCCTCTCCCGGACGGGGAGACCCAGCACAGCGGGTGTGTGTTCTGTGACCCCGTCTTCCAGGACCTGGTGGAGCTCAAACACGCCACCATGAGGCACCCCTCCATGACCAGGGGCGGGGGCGCGAGGAGAGGGGGGCGGGGCAGGGGGCGGGGTCGCAGGGAAAAGAAACCCAAAGATAAAATGGCAGCTTTGGCTGCGTACTTTGTCTAGAAGCCAAGTGGTTCGGGGGTCAATGTTTTAATCCACAGGGTTGGAAACAATACACAACGAGGACAGTCGAAACAAATATCTAAATAGCTTCTCCTTCTCAGCCTACCAAGACGTCATTGATGGCACTGTTTCCCAATTATTGAGTTATTTGAATTTCAGTTATCCTGCCTTTAATTTAAAATAACACCAACTCTAATGTTATTATGGGGTGGAAAGAAAATGCCATCATTTGTAAATAGTTTTTTTTCTATAAAAAAAAACAATTAAAAAAATGAAATGTGTCTTTGTGTTATGAGTGACTGTTATGTCTGTTGATTCACTGTGCAATGGGCTTCATTATTGTTAAAAATGAGAGGTTTGGAACCACCACAACACACCACGATCGGGCTGTCTTGTCTGGTTACTTAGTTTGACCAGAAGGGCCTTGGTCAGTCAGGTGACCAACAACCACAATGTTCACTAACACAGCCAACTGTAATGGCCAATCTATCACACATCTGTGCACACATCTTCATACTGCGTCCCATTGGAATTGAACCTACAACGACAAACCTTCAACCCCATGCTCTTGCCAAGTTGTTTATATGTGATCTGATAGTTGCAAAAGCACCCTTTCATACCGGGTCAGTTATGGTACTGTAATGCCTCATTACTGCTCCATTTCCTGACTGTGATGGCAAGAAATGACCTTCCCACCATGAACTTGTGTTGACCTACCACTCTGATCCGACCTTACCTCGTGTGTGTCAGTGTGTTGGACGTGATTTGGAAAGGCACCCACCTGTCTGTATAAGGTCCCACAGATGACATGTCAGCAAAAACCAAGCCATGAGTTTGAAGGAACTGTGCGTCAGAGACATTCGGTCGAGGTCCAGATCTGGGAAGGAGACCAGAAGAAACCAAAAGAAAGAGGTTAGGAACCACCGAAACTCTGGCCACTGTAGTTCACCCGAAACGCGGGTTGATACAGTTCACAAAGCAACGAGTAAATATCGCCAGTAGAGGGCGCATGTACACTACGAAGAGCCTATCATGCGGGTCGTCCGCGGGTCTCAGCCTAGTGTAGGGAACGTCAAATCGATTCCTGTAGCGTCAACGCAGCGGAACAAATCATCTACCGTCGGAGTGGCTAGACTTCATATATATACTCGAGGGCATAATGAACCGCCTTGCGTCTATCTCTTTATTTACAACTCAGTCCAACATGCGCAGATTTTGTGCGAAGTCTAGAACAAAGCGGATGGATTTCACGTCGCCACATTTCTAGACTTCCGTGGCGTGGAGCCTTTATGTGTGCGTCTTGACAGGGCGTGTAGTAGTAGCCTAGTATAGTAGCCTAGTTCTAGTTCTAACTCGTAGCGAGTAGAAAGAGTGAATGCACTGAAGATAGCCCAAGGTAAGAAATGTGTGATTACGAGACTACTTTAGTGTGGGGGAGAAATGCAGTTGTAAACAAAAAAAACCACTTTGTTTCTGGAGATCAAGGCTTCTTCTGACGTTAGGACATTACCCATGTTTTGCAAATATAAATACAGTTGCTTGGCACCAACGGCCTGTAGCAACAGAAACATTGTGTCAGCGACACGTTTCAACAGTGAATTTTGCCATATAATTAACAGTAACACATCTCTTGGACCGTATATAATTGCTTTTAAAGACACGAATAGCCTATATATTTAACGCATCAGTTTGCACATCAACACAGTCGAAGTGCAAAATCAATGTTCAGGTACTGTGCAGAAGATTATAATGTATGTCATGTTTAATATTTACCTTGAATCTGATCCATCAACATATCCATCATATTTAAATACTTTGATAGGTGGCTGAAATCAATTACTTCTATTGGAAGTATTTGGTGTTATTATTAATCTACTTATTATCTAAAACTATCCTTTTAAACACTTTTTTTTTATTCACGCAAGCACTATTTTTTTTTGCATAATTCACGCAAGAACCCCTTCAAACTGACAGCATTAATGTTGAGATTTCATCTGTTCCCCTACAGAACTCGACGTGTATTTGAGGGTTACGGACTGATCGTCAGATTGAGGGGTCCTTGAGGGAGTTTGACCTTAGACTGACCCTAAACCTGAGGTAACAGTAGTGGTTACGTTTTAAATTATGGATGAAACATTGTTTGGATCATGCGTGGCCCGACGTATGCAATACTTGTGGCTACATTGGCAGTTTTTATTTCTTTATTTTGCTGGCAGGTTCAGGAATGGAGGGTGTAACAGAGGAGGAGGCGCGGAGGTTCCTGAGGCAGCTCCTGGAGGACCTCCCTTCTCCGCTGGGTCCTGAAGACCCCCTGCCTCTTACGCCCCTTAGCCGGATGGTCAGTCTGGATGAGCTGAGAGGAGAGAGTCTGGATCTGGGATTGCGTGTGCTTAAAGCCAGGTAGGTGTGTGCACGTGTGTGTGTGTGTGCGTACAGAAAAATGTGAGGGGCATTTGTCCACTTGGTATTACAGTGATATTACAACTTAATGCATTGGAATTGCATATAAACGCTGTGCGTATTACATTTAGCTCCAGATTAAATTATTTGATAAGGTTTATACATTTCTAGCCCCGCCGGATGGCCTGATCCGAATAGCTATTGGTTGGCTACTGAGGTAGAGTGCTGATCTGATAAACACGTCTGATGATTTACCAGAGCGATTCATTGTTTGCATTGATGTGGTGTTGTTTTTGCGTTGACGCCGTGTTGTTTCAAGGACCTGCATTCTCGTTCCTCCTGTTGTCGTAACCCGACGGTGACTATTACGTGTGCGGACAAGCTGAGAGGAGACAGGCAGCGAGGAGCTGTTTGGTTAACTCTGTGTGGTTGCGGTGTATTTACCTGGGTTTGTCGGCACTAAGACCAGCACCGCCAGGGCTTGTCCAATGAGAACCAGTTGTTTTTACATTTTCTGCAGTGAAAATGGAAACGTTTTGCTACGCTGTGCCCGGCTGAACAGGGCCCCTGCTGGGGTTTATGGTGCGTGCAGACCGCATTCCTCACATTCCTGTTGTGCCGAAGGAAGCTGATCCTCCCTCTGTCTGTGTGCCTGTACTGGCTCTCACAAACCATACGAGTAGAGGTCTGATTGACGGCTCTGAGCGACGGCTCTGAGCGACGGCTCTGAGCGACGGCTCTGAGCGACGGGGCTGAGTGAGTAAATGAGTAAAATAAAAAGCAATGTATATAGGAAGAGTGGCAAAGAGAAAGTAACATGTTAACATTGAGAGCTTTAAAAACACTGATAATGAAAAAGCCACAAATGAAAACAACTAATGTACTCTGAGATTTAGGTCAGACCAGGCCAAAGGAGCTATTTTTTCCATCTTCCTCTGACTCTGAGGTGCTTCCTGATCGTATTATCTCACATCCTGTCTGTACAATCACTATTGTTTTAGCCACTTCCTGGTTTTAACTGTCTAAGTACCTCGTTCCACCCTGACACAAATCTAAAATGGTACAGGAAGATGACAGAAGTGTCTGAGGGTAGGAGTGTGTGTTTAAAGAACAAAAATTTTTTGGCTGTCCTCACAGGAAGATCCGTTTAGTTCCTGAAAATAAAATTTTTAATTCAGAGTAGAACCATGTTGGGTTCCATGCAGAATCTTCAGCGGTGTGGTGTGACTGTTTTATTGTGTGTACTGTAGAAGGTGTGTGTGTGTTTTTGTGTCATTTTTAGAACCCCCCCTTCCCTCCCTCTCTCACCCAGGGACTCCCCCTCACCCCTGAGTGCTGCTATGTGTCACGCAGCTCTCACAGAGCTGCTGAAGACCGACCTTTCACCTTTCCAGCTCCCCCAGCAGGCTGAGCAGCAGGGAGAAGAACAGGAAATTGTTTGTGAGTGCTAAATATGTCGTTTATGTTCCTCTGTCCAGCCGTCTCTTCTGTGTGTTCATGTGTTTGTCTGGTGACCCCACCTTATGGCTTCAGCTCCTGGGTTTTCATCAACACTTTTCAAAACGCTGTAAATTATCCTTGATAGAAACCGTTTCTCTCTGCAACAGTGTTTGTGTGTGTGTGCACGCACGCACGAGCGGGCAGGCGGGCATGCGTGTATGTTTGTGTCTGCCCCCTGGTGGTGAAATTGCAAACTGCCCTGGGTATGGCTGTTCAGCTCAATGCATTCTCATTCTCCTAATACCAACTGACACTGGTGCAGATCTCAGGGGCTTTGATGGGTGTAACATTGTTTCAGAGAACTCTTTTGTCCCTTCTCCCCGCTCATCTGCAGTGCTCCAATCAGAACCTGTCCAACGCCTGTTCCTCAATAAGCTTCGGGAGGTGGGTGTGGCTTGGAACCAGCATCTCCCCGCGCTGCTCTCAGTAGGCCCCTCCCGTTTCCTCCTGTGCTTCACCCATGCCATCCGCAACACTCGGAGGAAGATGGAGGATCGTCACGTGTCCCTCCCAGACTTCAACGCACTCACAGGCCTCGAGGTAATCCTCCCTGCTTGACTCCAGAGCAGTCAGGAGCGCTGTGGCAGCAAAATTATTGAGGAAATGCGTAGCCTAGCAACTATTTTGTTTGACATGTAGCCCAGCAAATCACCGGCCTTGATTCATGCACAGCGGCGAAATAGGTTGATCAAGGCAAAACGAAGGCGGTATCTGCAGTAAGTAGCAGTACTGTGTTCAAATTTAGCGCTAGTCTGTGAATCTTGCCTTCGTCTCCCAGCGGAGGTCAGTATCCAAATTATGATGTCTCCTCATTTCCCATTCCTTCTCCCTTTCCTACAACGCCTCACCTGAGCTTCTCCTCCAATGAATCCAGAGAAAGAGACATATTGAGGAGATCCCAACCAAGAATTCACAAACACCCGAGGGCTTCCAGGGGCATGTCTCTTTACTGGGTATTTTTCAAGGTGTGATTGTATTCACACCTTGTGTTGTATAACTGTTTCAGTGGATTTATGGGGTTTGAGGATAAAACCAAGGTAATCCTCCAGTGTCTTCCACCTTACAGTTCTTCCAATGTTGACAGGTCACATGAAGGAGGGAAATAACCGACTGTTTCACAGTTGACCCGAGTAGGTCGCATGTCCACGTTACTGCCGTGTGATTGGCTGAGCCTCCGACCGTTTCCTGTGTGTCTTCCTGTAGGATGGTGTGGAGCGTAGTTACTACGCTGTGTTCGATGGGCACGGAGGCGTGGACGCTGCCATCTACGCTGCTGCCCACCTGCACATCAACCTCGGCCAGCAGGAGGCACTGGCGAGTGACCCTGCCACCGCCTTTAAGACAGCCTTCTCCCGGACCGATGACATGTTCAGGGGGAAGGCCCAGAGAGAGGTAGGATGTGGGCGTGGTGGAGATTAGCACTTATCTGCTTAGACACAGATCCTAACAAATGTGAACCTAGATCGGATGGGATGGTTGTAGCAATTTAATGCCATGCTATTATTATATTACTTACACCTGTCTAATTGTTTTTAGATCTCCAAGTAGTAGTTAGGCTGAGGTAGGAGTGAGGGCTTGATTTCTGACTGGATAATGGGGTTTTCTTGTGAAGTGTGGATGTGTTAGGGTGGTGGGAACTGTCTGCCTGAAAGAGGTCTATTTTTCTGAAGGAGGTGTGTCTGTCTGACGGAGGTGTGTCTGTCTGACGGAGGTGTGTGTCTCTGTAGGAGGTGTGTCTGTCTGACGGAGGTGTGTGTCTCTGAAGGAGGTGTGTCTGTCTGACGGAGGTGTGTGTCTCTGAAGGAGGTGTGTCTGTCTGACGGAGGTGTGT
>JACXGI010019731.1:0-11818 GCA_016801175.1 Esox masquinongy
ATAGGGACACAACGAGGGGCAAACAAGACACAGGGGCAGGAGGAACTTAAATAGGGACACAACGAGGGGCAAACAAGACACAGGGGCAGGAGGAACTTATATAGGGACACAATGAGGGAGCAAACAAGGCACAGGGGCAGGAGGAACTTAAATAGGGACACAACGAGGGAGCAAACAAGGCACAGGGGCAGGAGGAACTTAAATAGGGACATGAGGGGGCAAACAAGACACAGGGGCAGGAGGAACTTAAATAGGGACATGAGGGGGCAAACAAGACACAGGGGCAGGAGGAACTTAAATAGGGACACAATGAGGGAGCAAACAAGGCACAGGTGGAAACAATAAGGACAAGGACAGGCTGTGAGAACAGAAACAAAAACCAAACATAACAGGCTACGTTCAAAAACCAAACGCTAAACCAAACAGAACAGAACCTCACATCATTGATGCACGTGGGGAGTGAAGGCTGGCCCGTGTGGTCCAATCCAACAGACAAGCTATTGTAGCTCAAATTGCTGAAAAAGTTAATGCTGGTACTGATAGAAAGATGTCAGAACACACAGTACATCACTGTTTGTTGCGTATGGGGCTGCGTAGCCGCAGACCAGTCAGGGTGCCCATGCTGACCCCCATCCACTGCTGAAAGCGCCTACAATGGGCACCCTACACATGGCACCAGGATGTACTATGGCAGAAGGCAAGCCGGCGGAGGCAGTGTGATGCTTTGGGTAATGTTCTGCTGGGAAACCTTGGGTCCTGCCATTCATGTGGATGTTACTTTGACATGTACCACCTACCTGAGCATTGTTGCAGACCATGTGGACCCTTTCATGGCAACGGTATTCCCTGATGGCATTGGCCTCTTTCAGCAGGATAATGCGCCCTGCCACAAAGAAAAAATGGTTCAGGAATGGTTTGAGGAACACAACAACAAGTTCAAGGTGTTGACTTGGCCTCCAAATTCCCCAGATCTCAATCCAATCGAGCATCTGTGGTATGTGCTGGACAAACAGGGCCGAACCATGGAGGCCCCACCTCACAACTTACAGGTCTTAAAGGATCTGCTGCTAATGTCTTGGTGCCAGATACCACAGCACACCTTCAGAGGTCTAGTTGAGTCCATGCCTTGACCGGTCTGGGCTGTTTTGGCAGCAAAAGGGGGACCTACACAATATTAGGCAGGTGGTCATAATGTTATGGTTGATCGGTATATATTGGTGTGCAGTTTATGTCCAATTCATTCTTTTTGATCAACAACTTTTACTAGTTTAGACATGTATGGCGTCACCAGGTTCAACAGTTTCCAGAGTAGTGGGCCCACATTAATCAAATTTAATCAATCAAATTTATTTATAATGCCCTTTTTATATCAGCAGTTGTCACAATGTGCTTTTGCAAAACACCCAGCCTGAAACCCCAAGGGGCAAGCAACAACTGTGTTGAAGCACAGTGGCTAGGAAAAACTCCCTAAGAGGGGACGAAATTTAGGAAGAAACCTAGAGAGGAACCAGGCTCAGAGGGGTGACCAGTCCTCCTCTTGTGGCTGTGCCGGGTGAAAATTTTAAGAGTACAAGCTGTAATAATTAATAAATGCATTTGGGCTGTGTCCAGAGTCTATAAAACCTAATCCAGGTCAGAAGCATGACCAGATGGACAAGGACAGGGCCAACCCGGGGGGGGGGGGGGTCAGCAGATTGGCAGCTGGAATCATCAGGTATTGTCTTGGTCTGCAACATAACCAGGAGGACTTTGGACAGAGACAGCAACAAGTCTATAGAGCCTGGTACTTCGGAAGTGTGGGCCAAGACCTCATGTCCTCCTAAGTTTGAATGGAGCAGGAGACAAGAACATTTTGAGAGTGCATTCCGTAGGTTTACAAGGATTTACAATGGAGAAGGAAAACTGACCCTACCCCCCCCCCCCACAATAATATAGCAGTGTAAAACCTTGGGGCTCAGACAGTGGGGTCCAGTGACACGGGGAGGCCCCGGACAGGGCCCAACAGGCAGGAAGTCAATCCACCCACATTGCCAATCATTAACCAAAGGGACACCAACCAACTGTAACCACCCTGAAATGAGGACCAAGTATTGCCAGCAGAGTACAGCCCAATTGCACAAGTGTGCAACAGAGAGACAACAACAAGCCAGTGACTCCACCCCCGAATGGCGTTGGAGAGAGGGCATCCCAGTGGCGATGAGAGCCCACCTGGCAAGACAGCAAGGGAGGACAGTATCAAGCCATTCTGGTCACCTTCATGCCCCTGGGCCAGACTATACTTAATCATAGACCATGTTGAAGAGATGAGTCTTTAGTAGACAATAGAAAGTTTGCACTGAGTCTGCATTTCTAACCTTAATTGGCAGATCATTCCACATTAGTGGAGCTCTATGAAAGAAAGCCCTGCCTCCAGCTGTTTGTTTAGAAATTCTAGGTACAGTTAGAAGGCCTGCATCTTGCGAGCTTAGGTTACGTGTAGGTACAGTTGTGCTCATAAGTTTGCATACCCTGGCAGAAATTGTGAAATCTTGGCATTGATTTTGAAAATATGACTGATCATGCAAAAAAAAACTTTTCTTGAAGGATAGTGATCATATGAAGCCATTTATTATCACATAGTTGTTTGGCTCCTTTTTAAATCATAATGATAACAGAAATCACCCAAATGGCCCTGATCAAAAGTTTACATACCCTTGAATGTTTGCCTTGTTCCAAACACACAAGGTAAAACACACAGGTGAAAATGGCAATTAAAGGTGAATTTCCCACAACTGTGGCTTTTTAAATTGCGATTAGTGTCTGTGTATAAATAGTCAATGAGTTTGTTAGCTCTCACGTGGATGTACTGAGCAGGCTAGATACTGAGACATGGGGAGCAGAAAAGAACTGTCAAAAGACCTGCCATAACAAGGTAATGGAACTTCATAAAGATGGAAAAGGATATAAAACGATATCCAAAGCCTTGCAAAGGCCAGCCAGTACTGTTCAATCACTTATTAAGAAGTGGATTGTGAATATGAATATGATGAATACCCCAAGTTGTTGGTTATGGGGATATAGTCAATCCGTATCTCGACCTTTTCGATATATCGGGAATGGACCTGCTCATATTGAGTCACTTCCTCTTGACCCAGGAAGCAAAAAATCATAGAGGGCTAACCTGCGGATGCCTCGATGAAACGGTCCGAAGGACGGTCCTCTATGTTACTAGGAACCTCTCTAACGACAGCGTCAAAGATGGAGGTGCAGGCGATGTATTCCTATGGTAGGCCATTACACCACATGTGAGGTCCGGGAGAGACACCCAGTGGCCGCAGGAAGCTAAAAGTCGGACAGGTTATACAGTATCTCACAGAAGTGAGTACACCCCTCACATTTTTGTAAATATTTGATTATATCTGTTCATGTGACAACACTGACGAAATGACACTTTTGTGACGGTGAGGTGACGGACAGCTCCGTCATCTCTCACTTTTCCTGGTTTCCCAATGATCATGAACTCACCCCGGACTCCTTCATTTGTCTCGTCTCCAATTGTCACTCACACCAGGTCCCAATTAAGTCATCAGTATGTGTTTAAATGTTTCTCCTCTGCTTCCTTCATTTGTCGGTCATTGTTCCTTGTCTCCGCATGGTTCATGGCAGTGGTGAGTGCTTAATTTTCATTTTGTTTAAGTCTTTATTTTTGATTCAGTTTGTTTAAGTGCTTATTTTCTATTAAAAAAAGTGCTTATTTTCTATTATTCAGTTTGTCTAAGTGCTTATTTTCTATTAAATTACAAACATCGACTGCCACTCTGCCTGCGCCTGGTTCCTCCTTTCCACCACAACACCATTGTGACAGAATGACCGACCTAAACAGAAATGGAACCCGCAGGTTAAAAAGCAGAACCCGCCATGGTCACATGGATAACTACCTGTGGTCGTGGGAGAAGCCGGAGACACCGGAGAAGGAAGCTCGGTCTCTCCGCGCTTATTTCGGCTACTCCCCCCCCGATGTCACCGACGAGAGGGGAGTATACCTGGAAGGGGGACTGGGGATTGGCCTCCCTCTCGACGGACGACTCGGAGGTGGAGTATGACGAGTGGGATGACGACGAGACGGAAGGGGTTCTGGCGTGGGACCCAGTGCGGTGCCAGCTGGTTCCAGCCTTCCCAGAGGCTGGCAGGGGCAACAAGAAGCCAGCACGATCCCCAACCCTGGGTCCGCGGCCTGCCTCTGCACCTCGCCCTACAGAAGCCCAGCGGCGACCCCGGAGGAGACGACGACGGAGGCGACGTCACCGACCCGCCGTGAGTCAGCGCCAATAAATTTTTCGGGGGGGGGCTTTGGGGGCAGGCAGAGGCCCGGTGGTGGAGCCCCTGGCCAGCCAACGCCTGCTCCACGCCCGGTGCCAGCTCCAAGGCGCCGGGTGTTTCCTGCTGCCCGGGAGCCGCAGCCAGCATCCCCTGCTGCCCTGTTGTCACCACCACCCGAGCCCACCAAGGACTGGCCGCCTCCGCCTCGTCCCGCGGCGCCCTCTCCTGTCCCGGCCGCTCCTCCGTCCTCTCCAGTTCCGGCAGCCCCGCCTCCCCTGCCTGTTTCCGGCGTGGGTTGGTGTGGGGTGTGGTTTTCTCCCGCCCGCCCTCCCCTGCGGTTGTGTTTCGGCCCTGTCTGGAAGCCGGGGCTTTGGGGGGGGTACTGTGACGGTGAGGTGACGGACAGCTCCGTCATCTCTCACTTTTCCTGTTTTCCCAATGATCATGAACTCACCCCGGACTCCTTCATTTCTCGTCTCCAATTGTCACTCACACCAGGTCCCAATTAAGTCATCAGTATGTGTGTAAATGTTTCTCCTCTGCTTCCTTCATTTGTCGGTCATTGTTCCTTGTCTCCGCATGTTTCGTGTACGTAGTGAGTGTTTCGTTTTAAGTCTTTATTTTCGATTCAGTTTAAGTGCTTGGTGTTATTTTCTATTAAATTACAAACATCGACTGCCACTCTGCCTGCGCCTGGTTCCTCCTTTCCACCACAACACCATTGTGACAGGGATCTCTTGATACCAAGCCAAGGTCAGGTAGACCAAGAAAGATTTCAGCCAAAACTGCCAGAAGAATTGTTCGGGATACAAAGAAAAACCCACAGGTAACCTCAGGAGAAATACAGGCTGCTCTGGAAAAAGACAGTGTGGTTCTTTCAAGGAGCACAATACAACGATACTTGAACAAATATGAGCTGCATGGTTGAGTTGCCAGAAAGAAGCCAATGCCACAAAAAAAGCTTGGTTACAATATGTCCAACAACACCTTGACACACCTCACAGCTTCTGGCACACTGCAATTTGGAGTGACAAGACCAAAATAGAGCTTTATGGTCACAACCATAAGTGCTATGTTTGGAGAGGGGTCAACAAGGCCTATAGTGAACAGAATACCATCCCCACTGTGAAGCATGGTGGTGGCTCATTGATGTTTTGGGGGTGTGTGAGCTCTAAAGGCACGGGGAATCTTGTGAAAATGTATGGCAAGATGAATGCAGCATGTTATCAGAAAATACTGGCAGACAATTTGCATTGTTCTGCACGAAAGCTGCGCTTGGACTTTCCAGCACGACAATGACCCTAAGCACAAGGCCACGTTGGTTACAGCAGAAAAAGGTGAAGGTTCTGGAGTGGCCATCACAGTCTCCTGACCTTAATGTCATCGAGCCACTCCGGGGAGATGTCAAATGTGCGGTTAATGCATGACGACAAAAGACTTTGCATGACCTGGAAGCATTTTGCCAAGATGAATAGGCAGCTATACCACCTGCAAGAATTCAGGGCCTCATAGACATCTATTACAAAAGACTGCACACTGACATTGATGCTAAAGGGGGCAATACACAGTATTAAGAACTAAGGGTATGCAGACTTTTGAAAAGGGGTAAGTTCATTTTTTTCTTTGTCATGTTTTGTTTTATGATTGTGCCATTCTGTTATGACCTACAGTTGAATGTGAATCCCATAAGAAATAATGTGTTTTGCCTGCTCACTCATCTTTTCTTTACAAATGGTACATATTACCAATTCTCCATGGGTATGCAAACTTTTGAGCACAACTGTATGTATGGCTGGATCATTTCAGTGAGGTAAGTAGGTGCAAGTCCATGTATTGCTTTATAGGTTAACAATAAAACCTTAAAATCAGCCCTAGCCTTAACAGGCAGCCAGTGTAAAGAGGCTAGTACTGGAGTAATTAAGTAAGTAAGTTTTTAGTCCTAGTTAGGATTCTAGCAGCCATGTTCAGCACTAATTGAAGTTTATTTACTGATTTATAAGGGTATTGCAGTAATCTAATCTAGAAGTGACAAAAGCATTGATTCATTTTCTGCATCAATTTTTGATAAAACGTTTCTGATTTTTCCAATGCTCTGAAGATGGAATAAAGCAGCTCTTGTGATAGATTTTATGTTCATCAGAGGTCAGGGTCGAGGGTAACGCCAAGGTTTCTCACAGTTTTTTGGGATACGACCATACAACCATCGAGGTTCACTGTGAGATTTGCCAGCAAAACTCTTTGTTTCTTGGGTCCCAAAACGAGCATTTCTGTTTTTCTTGAGTTTACAAGCAAGAAGTTCTCTGTCATCCACTTCCTAATATCTGAAACGCATGCTTCCAAAGTAGCTAATTTTGGGGCTTCTCCATGTTTCATCAAAATATAAAACTGGGTGTCATCAGCATAACAGTGAAAATTGACATTGTGATTCCGGATGACATCACCCAGAGGCAGCATATATAGTGAAAACAATAATGGGCCCAAAACTGAGCCTTGAGGAACACCAAAACATACCTTTGATTTGTCAGAGGACATGCCATCCACACATATTAACTAATATATTTCAGATAAATAAGATTTAAACCAGGCTAGAACATGTCCACGTAGCCCAACATGGGTTTCCAGTCTCTCTAAGAGAAGGGAGTGATCAATAGTGTCAAAGGCAGCACTGAGATCAAGAAGCAACAGGACAGATGCAGAACCTTTGTCTGAGGTCATTAGAAGGTCATTTGTTACCTTCACAAGTGCACTCTCAGTGCTGTGATGGGGTCTGAAACCGGACTGGAGCGTTTCATAAATGTTATTTGTCTTCAGAAAGGCATTCAGTTGGTGGGAAACACATTTTTCTAAGATTCTTGAGAGGAACAGAAGGTTCGATATTGGCCTATAATCGTTTAATATATCTGGATCCAGATTAGATTTTTTCAGAAGAGGATTTATTTCTGTTATTTTTAGTGAGTTTGGTACACATCTGGAGGAAAGGGAGCAATTAATTATGTTCACCATTCGCTGACCTAACACAGGAAATAGCTCCTTAAGTAATTTTGTTGGAATTGGGTCTAGTTGACAATTTGTGGGTTTAGAGCTCATTACTAATTTAGTGAACATGTTGAGCGATACAGGGTCAAGAAATGTAAGCGTCCCCATTGACACCAGGTCAGAGAAGTTCTGGGTATTCTCAGGACAACTGAGATTTTGAGGACTATACCTATTTAAGGAGTCGGTTGTTTGTTTTCTAATGGTGATGATATTTTCATGAAAAAGTTCATGTATTCATTACTGCTGAAGTGAAGACCCACTTCATTGTTGAGCATTGCTTTTTTGCCACTGTATCAAAGAGAAATTTTGGATTGTTTTTGTTCACCACAATCAGTTTGGAGAAATAAACTGATAGAGTAAATGCGAGTGCTTTTCGGTATTGTAATGTAGGGGAGAGCGGGGTATGTTGTCACACTTTTCACACTGTGTAACATTTACAGGGCACAATACATCACAATGCTATAAATATCCTTCAAAATGAAAGAAGGAAGTCTTGGGCACATATTTTGTATTCATTACCTCCTCATATCTTATTTCAGTATGGAGTCGTAGACCGTTAAATAGAGAGTGTGCACTTGTGACAGTTTGACCCATCAGCTGGTAAGTTGTCACACTATGTAGGATAAGTTGTCACACTATGTAGGATAAGTTGTCTCACTATGTAGGATAAGTTGTCTCACTATGTAGGATAAGTTGTCACACTATGTAGGGTACATTGTCTCACTATGTAGGATAAGTTGTCACACTATGTAGGATAAGTTGTCACACTGGATTATCAACAAATAAGAACACAACTAATTCATTGTGAATATTGATTTCAAATTCAATCCAAATTCAATCCAAATTCAACCCAAATTCAAATGAAAGAAATCATGCCTAGAGAATCTGGCAAATCATGCCTGTCAATCAAAACAATAATGCTGGCATAGCAACTGCAACTTCACCTGCCTCATGGCCTTTAACATTGTCAGGTGGTGTGCTGTCATTCTCTCTTTCTTTTATAATTTCTTACAATCTTTCTTTCCTTCCTCTCTTTTTTCATTCCTTCCTTCCTTTCTTCTTTCCTTCCAAAACACATTTCCTCATTGCAATTGCATATTCATTACAGGCTTATTACGCCCTCCTCTCTGTCTACTATACTTGTTTCCACAATGCAATGCATAACACCACACTACATTAATGACAGTGTATGAACTAGTGTATGTGTGGATATACTGTCTCATACAGTAGGCAAGTAGTGTGTTAGTAGACACACACACAAACACACAGACACGCCAGAGCCTGTCTTGTGTAGGCTAGTCCAGGGATATGTCAGCTGCTTTAAACTATACGTATATATAATAATCAATTTACAGTAACATTTAATAATATTATCAGAGGTGATTAAAACAAATTACAATGTTTTCGGAGCATGTTCTATGTGTCTATTTATACTGGGGCAAGTTATCACGTGAAAACTTGCCCCAAGGTCATTGAGACAACTTGCCCCAAACTGACATGTGTGTTAATGTTGGCTAAATCGCAAGTTTAGCTCAAGATAGGACTGCAGATAAAGTATCAAAAGATGTTATTCTCTCCTCTACTCAGTGCAAAATTATAATTTTCTACATTCTTACCTGACAAGGTTTTCTTACATAAAATGTAAAGTGGCAAATTTTTACTTTTGAAGGGGAAAAATAAGAAACTTGTGCTCACCTCGGATTAGAGTGATCTTGATCACTTGTGAACAGGAAGTTGACCATAGAACTTGTAGACACACAAAGTAGCAATTTGATTTTGAGAGAGCACCTCTAGTGTTGGAGGTATGAGCAGTGTGACAACTTACCCCGCTCTGCCCTACTCTCTATCCAGGGTAGTCTAAATAGTTCCAACTTGGTGGAGCGCCACTTCCGCTCCAGTTTTCTGGAGGCTTGCATGAGTGCTCTAGTATTGTCTGTGTACCAGGGATCGAGTTTCTTGTTACGTATTTCTTTTGTTTTTGTTTGTGCATCCATATCTAAAGTAATTCGCGGTGTTGAGTTTAGATCCTCGATTAGATCGTTTGCAGATTTATATACTCCGTTATCGATGAGCGAGCCTGGAAGAATATCAAGATATCTATTTGTAGAGAATGTATATTACGGCTTTGAAAGTCATTAGTGGTGGTGTAAGTGGGTTTCTTGTTTTAACAGTAAATGTAATAAGACTGTGATCCGATATTCCAGGATTATGGGGAATAATTATTAGATCTATTTTTCGTGACAGGACTAAGTCTAAGATATGATTGTGGCAGTGTGTTGGATCTGAGACATGTTGGACAAATCCCATTGAGTCAATTATGGCTTCAAAGGCTTTTTGAAGTCATTGGACTTTTCCACATGAATATTAAAATCGCTAATAATTAGATTGCATCTGTCATTACTACATGCTAAGCCCACTGGAAATGCTACAATGATCCAGTCCGGAAATAAAACATACACTCAATTTTTAAAAATGTTGCTGGTTATAATGCTTCCAAACATTGAATAGGTAAAGAAAATCTCCGGTAAAAACTTCTTCGTGGTGAAGCATTTATTCAAAACATTGCTTTAAGAAAGTGATCTATAGAATAACTGTAAATATTATTTTATAGTCTTTATGCCCAACAGGACACAAATCCCATGTAAATATAATCCCAATATCTAAATATATTAACATAGCATTTAAGTATTTTGAAAACATTTCAAATTGGGACACTTGTACTGTCCTATTTCTGATAATGTTATGTTGAAACTGTTCAGAGCAGGTCGTTGGTTGAGATTACTGGAAAGAAGGATTCGAACGTGGCGAACGTGCGCTCTGTCAGTAACAGTCAACTACGATTGACGGCCAAGTGGACCTTTGCTTAGCTAATGGTCACGCTTGAAATGTAATAGGATCCCACCTCTTCCCATTTCTATTCAATCAGAATCCAACGGTTGCGTTCTCCTGTTTCCAATTGGTTAGGAAATCCCAGTCTGTAGTTGGTCAAACCCGGTGAGAGTACTGAGCATGCGTGGTCCTGAATGCTGGCTAGGTTACAAGAGTTATTTTATGTGTCTATTTTTATGTGATACGCTAAATGGCTACAAGCCTTTGCTAAATCGTACGTCGTATGTGGACAGTGGAACGTAGATGCCGTACGAACTTAATTTAACGTTTTGCAGCTCGTCACAAGAAAAGACGTTGCGTTTTGTGTCAATGTATTCGTCACAGTATCGCTAAAAACGTAACTGCTTGCTATACTATTATTCAGCTAGCTTGCTACCTACCTAGCCTGTCGTATTATAAAGGTTGTAAATACATGGACAGTTCGTCGCCAAGTGTGAGTTAATTTAATTTATGTATCTATTTGTTCTGTAAAATCACGAAAATTACCACCTTATTGTATCGACTTTGGTGGACAAATTGTTGAGTAAACTACTGCGTTTGGTTGCTAGCTAAGTTCTTAGCCTAACCAGCCACATTACTACAGTACTCTTGACAGCCAGTAGCTAGCTGGTTAGCTACAGTGAGGACACCCACGTCCGCGGCCTCGCTTTTAGAGTGACAGTTATGGAAGTTAAATAACGGTTTAGATTCTGACCAACTTCAAGTTCTATCTATTAGTATATATCAAAATGGCAGCCAGCGGTTTCTCCGACCTACGGGAGAAACTCAAGTCCATGACGCCTCATCGGGACGATTACAAAAACAAAAACAGAGTTGATGAGAGTAACCGAAATAAAAAAGTTATCCACGGGGGCAGCAGCAATGGTAACGGCCGAAAACGGAAGCACCGAGAGTCCTCCGAGGACGAGTTTGAGTACAGCGACCCAGTGGAGTTTCGTGAGCAGGTATGAGCATAAAACACAGCATTTTTAGAGGAACTTAGTTAATTCATCTCAATGTAACGAGGTCTGATAACCTTCCAACCCAATTATTTTCCTCGATTAAGTAGCTGAATCAATATTAATCCGTTTGGATCCTGGTCCGCTTTCTGCGTCAACAGGTTCTGTCCTATCTCTGCGCTTTGTTACGTTCTTACTAATGTTACAGGTGTATGTAGAAAAAGAGAAAAAGAAAATGTTTTTTTCTCCAAGAGGAGTGTTGTGTCCACTTTGGTAAATCAGTTGTTGCCCTCCAGGAGGCACGTTGTGTCAAGAGTGGTAAAAACATGGTTCTCCTCCAGGAGGTGCATTTTGTCCAGGGTGATAATAGCATAATTCTCCTACAGGAGGCACGGCGTGTCCAGAGTGGCATCGTTCAGGTGGAGGTGTTCTCTCAGGAGGAGTGTGACATAATTGAGAGGAAGATTGATGAGGTTGTCTCTGATGCGGAGGCGGGGCTTTACCGGGAACACACCGTAGACCGGGCACCTCTACGAAACAAATACTTCTTTGGAGAGGTGAGGTCACACACACTCCCTGGAGGAGAACACACACACTCCCTGGAGGAGAATACACACACTCCCTGGAGGAGAATACACACACTCCCTGGAGGAGAA
>JACXGI010019732.1:0-11817 GCA_016801175.1 Esox masquinongy
TTAGCTTCGGGTGTTCAGGAGTGAGTAGTTCCGTTAATTATGTCCAAATAGAGTCCCGGTGTAGAAAAGTTGGGTAAAAAGGTCAACAGATAAAAATATTGCGTTGGTAAACTCTTAAAGTAGAATTTAACCAATTAGTTTACAAAGAGTAAATTCGAAAAAGTTTGGCAGGTAGCCAGGTAGGTAACAGCAAGCAGCTGTCAGTGTGTGTTGGCTGTGTGTTCATTGTGTGTGTCTTTTCACCTGCCCTCAGGTGAATTTCATTCACCTGAGGGCAGGTGTGCTGCTGGCTTTGCCCTGTCGGATCATCCTCTGTCTGTTTGTTGCCCAGTACATATTTACCACTCTTTACCAGCTGCTGACGGAAGTTGATAGACTCCGGGGATTTTTCAAGGGAGAAAACAGTGAGAGAAGATACTGCCCAAACTATTTGCCACACAATAGTTTTGGAGCAATGTTTTGTTTCATAAAGTAATCCAATGATGTGATTGGCAAATCCATAATAAAGGATTATCACTCGCCTGTCTAAATTCGTTAGAGAAATGTGGTTGCCACAAACACACATTTCTACAATTTGTCTAAGAACTTCATTTTAAACCTAATCTTAAACACAGTGTTAACTTAATGCCTAAACCTAACCGAGGTTGAAAGAGACAAGATGGCAGCATGTACTTACTGTAGATTACGTAATGGACCATTTTCAAAATAAAAAACATACTCCGAAAGTGCTTCTACTAGGCTTCTGAGATTTGTTTTAACCAACACATACATTACATGATACATGCCATGAACAGCTGACCACAGTTCATGCATTACGTCATGTCAATGTGAGGTCCATACCAGTCCATATTGAGGTAAATGTTTTAACCTTTTCTCATGCACAGAAACTCTGCGTTTTCTTAGTGGCCACAATGTCTGCGGTGAAGAGTTTTACTGAATGTATAAATGATGATAATAGATGTCAAAAACTATACTAGCACATGTAACCAGCTACTACGGAATCCCAGGAATGACAAATGTCAGTAAAAAGTTATTTGATGATGGCTTGAGAAAATACTAAAAGTGAGGTGCTCAAAAAAATAAAGGGTGAGTAAATGATAAATGGAAGAGTAAAATAAAAAAATGTTTTATTTATTTTGTTGGCTCATAGTAGGCAAAGGAAATGATTAAACACTTTTTTTATATTTCACAATCCTTTTAAATAATGTACTCATCAAACAACCTTTTACTGACATTTGTCATTCCTGGGATTCCATAAACTACAGATCCAACCAGGTAAATTCATTAAATACAATACATCCCAGGATCCCAGGATGCTGTGCATAGCATATCCTCAATTTCTTCCTCCTGGCGTCCTCTCTCCTCGTCTCCAATCTCAAACCCCATTGGATGAGAAAGCCAGGGGTCCCTCCACCATGAACTTATCACGAGAGACTGAATGAGGGCGTTAGGAGGATGAAGTTGACGAAAGACCCACAACCTAATCATCGCGAGATATGGAATGAGACGAGAGGTCGGTTTGCACCAAATTTGAAAACGTGGAAGAACTCTCCCTCCCAAACATAGCTATTTAATTCCAAAGAGGGGAGTTTTTTTTCCATAATGTATGGCGGGTGATGCAACACGATAGGTTCTTTAATGTTCACCATCATTACCTTTTAATTTCGGCTTTTGGCTGGAGGTGAGTAAACACTACTACCGCTACATTGATTGTATACTTGCAACTCAAGGTGAATGTCTTTGCCCCTAGCGAGCTAGCTATGGTAACATGTTGGTAAGACGTTTTACCATCTGGATAGCTAGCTAACTCAACAGATACCTTCTGGCAAGCTAGTTAACTAAGAAAAGGGAAATATAGTTGGTAACTTGCACTAAATGTATGCACGCATACTTGCATGCATGCATCTTGTCAACATGAAAACATTTTTTTGAAAATGTTTTCAAAATTGGTTTTGTTTCTTGAATCTCATTTCTCCAAGCGAGCCAGATAACTCAAATTTATCAGTCACACCCTTGTTTTGATGATGATAATAATGAGCCTCTCTAGAGGGACCACCGAGTTTGCTGCCAAGCGCACTGCTACGCTTCTAGGTTTTGGCGGTAGGACTGAGGTTTGAGCGGGCGAATGGAAGCCATGGAGATATCCAGGCAGGACATTTAAAACCAAGCGGGCGAGGGGATTTAAATGCCATTCAACTACTGCACGCGACATCATAGCAACTATGGAATTGTCTTCGCCGTTAGCTCGCAACGTAACCTTCTGCTTGTTTCGTCCCCTTGGTGTATTGCTTTGGCTAAAGTAGCTCTCTAACTCTCACAACCTGCTAAAGCTTTTGTCCACTTCTCAAAGTTTGCTAAGTACTGTTTTTCCATATTTTCATTTCAAAAAGTGAGTACATGTTATATTTTGCCTACTGGACTTGGCTAAAACGAGTATAATTAACATTACTTCTAAGTTAACGTTAAATTCGTTATTTGGCTAATGAACCGACCATTAGAACTGGACAAACCATTTGTCTTCTAACCACTTTGGTTAACTGTGTTATTAAAAATTATGACTTTTTTTTTCACAGAATAATTGACAAAGCAGACCCCTGTCACTTTCTGAAGTGTTGCTGTCAATCTGAAAGAGAGGATGGAAAGCAGTTTCAGACCAGATGCCCATTTGCAGAGCTCCAAAGAACTGCAATATGGATCTTGTCATGACAGTGGATACCAGGAAGGTGGTTATAGCCCTAAACCTGACAGTGGAGTCAAATATAACCCCTCAAAGTCCTTTTCTTCAGATTGGTTTTATGAAACCCCAAAAGAGAACCTTTTACAGAGATGTGAACCGCTCTTGTCACCCAAAAAGAATAAACAAAAGGAGCTTGTCAGGAGTCAACACAAAGACATCTTGAAGGAGCAGCCTTTACAGAACAGCTGGTGTGACACTCCTAGAGTATCTAAGAGAGAGATATCTCTGAGGCGACGTCTCCTAATGTCTAAGTCCACAACAGAGGGTAAAACTTTGGACAACACCACTACAAATATCAAACCAACTCACTCTTCAGGGAACATGAGATCTGAGCATGGCTCCAATGTAGTATTTGACTCTCCGGAGGCCTTTTCTATTGGAGCTTCAGCTACAAGCACTTTAAAACAGGAAGACCTGCTCCTGTCCGGTAGGAAACGGCGCTTCCTCTTCTCTCATGTAAAAACCTCAACACTTGACGAGGATAAATGCAATGTGGCCCCTCTCTCTGAGAGAAGCGTCTCTGGGGCATCGCTCACAGACGATCTGGACGAGAGCATCATCTCTTCAGATCACCTTATAACTGAGATACTGGAGACACCTAGCTACTGTAGGTTAGCGCTCTCCGCGAAGGAGAACTTCCAAACTCCAGTCAACAACCGCATAGCAGCTAATCTCTCAGACAGCCTGAGTGTCCTGAGTACACCGTCTTTCACCCCTACCAAGCCCCACCATGACAGCTCCATCTTGGAGGACAGCGGCTTCAGCTCCCTGGCTATGGATAAATCCCAGGACTCCTCTGTGGACCAGGATGGTTCGTTTCAGGAGCTGCTGCTTTCCTCAGGTGGGTCCAGCAGCAAGGAGATCCCCGTTAGGCTGACCGAGATGACAAAGAGAAGGTAGGCCTGGATTGCTTTTGGCTTCCACTGCACCAGAACAGTGTTTCTCAATTCCAGTTCTCCCAAATGTTTCTGTTCAGCCCTTTAAAGCTTGTGTTGTATGTCGCTTTTTTTTAAAACTCATTCTTGTCATACTTTCATTGTCAGTTGTACTTTGTGTAATTCAGTGTGCTATTATGATAATAATGATGTTTAAATCATCAATCGATTATGTCAGATCTAGGCTGGAGCGCCAGCGTCGCCTCTCCACCCTCCGAGAGGGAGGTTCCCAGTCAGAGGAGGGGGACCGTGTTGCGAAGCCCCAGGCTGCCCGCCAGGCTTTGCCCCAAGCTCAAGAGAAGAACCCCGTAGCCGAGGAGCAGCCGCTCCACGTCCTTTCCAAGGAGGATGAGGTCTTCCTGGATGGGACGCCGCTGAAAACAGCCACAGATAAGCTGGAGGACCTGTTTCTGACCCCAGCTCTGCAGATGGTCTGCGCCTTCTCCCAGAGGACCTCCAAGATGCTGCTGGAGCAGACTAGCCTTGAGGAGCTGCTGAGGGCCTCGGAAAAGGATGCCCTCAGAACCACCATGCCCTTGGCTGGGCTAATTGGCAGAAAGATGGGCATGGGAAAGGTTGACATATTTACTGAGCTGGACAAGAAGAACCTTCGACACATCCTGGTGATGGTACTCAATCATCTGTCCCCAGAAGACATCTATAGGTGAGGGTTTTGATTGTGTAGTGAATGTTGTAATTTCCAATATAGACCCATCTGTACACGTAAATGTTTGCGGATTTGCCCAAAATCTGTAAACGAAGGACTGGCAAAATGGAAAATGACATTCTGCCACAATTTGAGAACAACAGCAGATAGCCTTGTGGTTAGAGCATTGGGTCGCTAACCGAAAGGTTTCCGGTTGGAATCACAGAGGTGACATGGTGAAACAGCTGCCGTTGTACCCTTAAGCAAGGCACTTAACTCAAACTGGTCTTGTAAGTAATTTTGGAAATATGTAACTGTCTTGATCTTAATGTATGTTGTGCTCTACAGGGTTGGTCTGGTGTCCAATAGCTGGAATGAGATAATATCACAAAACAAGATGTCAAGCCGTAAGAGGAGACAGTACCTGAAGGACGTTAAGGCATCGCTGGAGGTGAGGTCACTGCTTCGGCATCAAAGTTCATGTGAATGACCACCACCTTTCTCGGAGCTCTGATCTACGATCTGGTTCAGGCCAAAATGATTGTATGGACAGATTTTTATATCAACACTCATAGAGGCACTTGCTGGACATAGGCCCTAGTACTCCCTGGCCATATTGACTCTACCATTGTGGTAGGAAAGGCTCAACAGATCCTAGATCAGCACTCCTCTGAGACTGTAAACGCTGACCCAGATTGTCTCCTTAACGTACATGGCTATTTGCACTCCTCCCTTCCCATATGGTGCTCAGCTTGGCAGTTCAGCCCACGTTCCTGACGCCGAGACCCGGTTGAACCTGTCGAGTCGGTCTGCTCTGCGTTCCGTCCAGGCCCAGTCCAGGACCCCAAGTTATACCATGCTGACCCCCCAGTCGGCCACCGGAACCAGCACTTTAACCCCGATCCAGCACAGTTCGGCCAGCAGACAGGATGCGTTCATACAGGTGTGTGTCCGTGTCCTAGTCCAACACAATAATGCACTGCAGCGTTCTAGATTGCAGAACCGTTGGATTTGACTCTCTACAAGTCCTGGCCCTACTCAAGCAGACAACACAATCAAATGAGTAGGACACTCGTAGTGGAGACGTGTTTGTTGGGAAATGCATGGAGGTATACAATTGTGGGTCACACCCCGGATATTGGCTCCAGGTCAGTGTAGCTATGTCGTAATGGTACACCAGGGTACTGCGTCTGTCTTTGGGTCAAAAACCTAAACCGTAGTCCACACAGACTGTTTTTATGGTCACTTCATAAGCCCATATCTTTTAGGTAGTAAAGACACCGATTTATGGCCTTGGTAAATGAGAAGGCAGCATTTTAATATGAATTAAAAACCTAACATTTGACACACGAAGAAGTATAAGGGGGTTTTGTACTGATGTCAGCTAAGTTGAACTTTGTGTATCCCTGTAGAGAAGAACACCAGCCCTAATCCGTCATCTTCCCTGGTTGTAGGTGGCCAAAACCCTCTTCAATGATGAATGCCTGAGGCCCTGCCCACGCTGTCAGCAGCCAGCCCGGTGTCACTCTGTGAAGGGAGAAGGGGCCTGCAGCCGGGTGGACTGCGGCTTTCGGTTTTGTACTGGGTGCCTTTGTGCCTTCCACGGATCCAAGGAGTGTGCTAGCTTGTCGGCCAAGCGGCGCGGCAAGAAGGACCTGCTTCCTGGTAGTGCTCAGAGCAAACGCAACGTCCGAAGATTGTGAATGTGTGTTTACGCATTTGGTTGTATGTTTCTTTTATATTGTGCTTTTTTTTTTTTTTTTTATTATGTACCCGAGCGAGGTAGGTCCAGTAGAATCGATCAAGGTTATGAAATGGCTACTGGATGCTATGCTGCTCCTTGCACATTCAGCAGTGTACAGAAAGCTGTCGGGGCGGTGGCTGGGTTCTGAACGTGAATTTTGTGGTTTTATGTCTGTGTATATAACTGTATATTTACTTTTACATCTGAATGCTTTTATAGATCATTTTAATAAACGTTTCTTTTACATATTTATCGTATGTCTTTTGTTATGCTTGTGAAAAATAACAATGGTACAAGCACTGTCTGTAAGAGCCTCTGCTGAAGGTCAGCTGTTGCAACCACTGTATCCAGGAAGTTTGTAAGCCAATTGCGCCATCTTCTGGTTGCACTTGGCTGCGCTTATTCCCGTTCAGGGGGAATAAAGTCCTTAATCCTTAACATTCAATACTTAGTGTCAAAGTACACTACTATTACAGTTAATAATCCTAACTTTCTGTGAAGTGAAACTGTGCTATGCACTATAGTAGGTGAAGTGGTAGACAGCAACTCCCGTTAATGTTTGCTTACTCGGCGGCGTTAAGGCTTTTACTAACATTGTTCCTCCGCTATGTGATTGAGTTCACTTCCATAGCAACCTGTGTATGTAATTACAGCGAACTTCAGTGACGGCTGCCGGGAGTTGTTCAGGCACAGGCTAAAGCCCTGCCTGAAATTTCTGGGTGACGATTGTATTACGTAAAAGTAAATAATGTGGGGAAAGACTACAACAGGTAAGTTCGACATTTAGAAAAGCTATAACAGCTTTTTAAAAATTCTATGCCCCGTGTTGAGAATAAAAGGTCGATTAATTTTTTTTTCTTTCCTAGAGCCACCTTGCCTTAACATCGATAATTTTGTGAGTAACGTATTCATTAATAAACGTGTGCTATTTGTACACGTATTTTTATTTAAGGGTATGCTTTGAATGTCAGGTAATTTCCCATCAAACACTTAACTATTCTCTGCTACTGTGTTCTATGTCCCCAGGAAGACAGTCTGGTTTCTGATGATGTCCTGGTGCATTTTTTTAACGAGTTCCTCAGTCTACCGGTAACCGTTAATCATATTATGAACTTGAAGGAAACTAAAGCTCGTTTTCGCTGCGGAAAAAAGCTTTCTAATTCAGACGTGTTTGGAAATTAAATGCAGTTGCTTTATTTTACTGCCTTATATTTGAACTTATTTTGAGAATGGCGTATACTGTCCCTGTACCAATCCATTTATAATTCCCCAATTGGTCTTAATGTCAATTTCCCTTCCAACCCAGTCGTTCCTCGAGTCTGTGCAGTACAATAAAGAGACTGGTGTATTTGAGGTGGTCAGTGACGGAGCAGAAGCTGTGTGTCAGAAGATCAGGTCAGCCCTGCTTCTCTGTCAGTCGCAACATCTCAATGATCACATGGAGTTGGCGTTGAGACCCATGGTGGACAACAAATACACTGTCCTCGTAAGTTCATTCATTCGTTCATTCATGTGAATTCAAGTTGATCCATGACAGTGGAAGGAGTTTATTCCTAAATGTCGTTAAACCAGTTTTGGTGGCATTGTTGTCATAAGAATAACCTGAACATTGTTCTGAATGTCTTTTAGTGCTTGGACAGAGAACAGGGAGTGAAGTGGATCATTAAAGAAAGACTGCCCTTGTTTATTCGAAGTGACTGCTACTTCGAATACAGGTAATCCTTTGTTTTGTATTATTGTTTGGTAGCCTCCACTGCTTTCCTTCCTGATATAAGCATCTGAGACATTCATTTATGTCATGTTTTTTACTTGATCTGCTTATCTCCACTGTGGCTCTCTATTTACTTGTTGTGAAGAGATGGACTGCTTGATTTCTCTTTCATGACTCTGGCCCATTTTTTAACACAATTACAAGATGGGGATTTGATGGATTTTTGTTTGTTTAAATTTGCTTGAATGATGGATTGATATGTTTGCTGGTTAACTTTCTTTCCAAGATTAGCAAAGCTGCTTTCTCAGTGGGTCCCTGGGGGCTGGACCCAGAAGAAGGGTGGGTCATCAGCCCAACAGCACCTCCCTGTCCCTGCTGAGTCTGTCTCTCCTTCCCCGGGGCCTGAAGAGAGAGAGACGCTGATACAGGACATTTATGTTTCACTCGGCCAGGTCAGCATATCCCGGTTATTCATAGAGATTACACACCTGAGAATAATCTCACTATCTTTATTAATATAAATAAATAGCGTTTTAACTTTTCCATTATTTATTTTTGGTAAGTCAGTTGAGAAGACATTTTTATTTACATTGTAGACCTGGCAAAGCTGCCAAGACAACAAAAAAAACATGTATTTGGTAAAAAAAAAAAACTCTATAAATAAGGGAACACCAAATGACATTAAATACTGTGAAACACATACTAATAGGTTTGATGGCGCTTTCATTTGACAGCAGCTTGTTTAATTTTTTTTAGTGTGATTTGCAGTTTCAGCAAACTAAAATGAATGCAACGGTGCAATAGTAGTTGTGCTCATGTGATTAATGAACACTGTCCCTCGCTGTGTGGTCTGTTGTCAGGCCTCAGTAACAGACATGTTCACTATCACCAAGGACATTGACAGAATGCGGCTTCCTGCTGGGAGCCAGTCAGTGGCCACCCCAGTGGGTTCCCTGGGCATGGGAGAATCACTGTCCAGATGCCACAGTCTCCACACTCCAACCTGCCTGAGTAACAGCCCAGCGTTCTCTCTGTCTGGCCTCCAGAGTCCTGCTGCCAGCCTCACTTCAGCTGGAGACAGTAAGTTTTTGACTGATGTTTTGCTAGTGTCACACATGAGCTAACATCACCCTCTGTTTTAAGATGACGTTAGGAATCAATGGCTGTGTCCCATATGGAACCCCATTTTATTTAGTGAACTAGTTAACAACCAGAAGGTATGTCCCAAGTGACCTGGTGGGTAGGGCGGTGTGCATCAAAGCAGAATGCCTTGGTTTTGAAGAAGACTTGCCGCAATCTTCAACTTTCCTGGATCCGTTAGGATGAGACATGATGAGACACTCTAACTGTAGAGTGTTTCTCATGAAGCAGGGTTGCAGCCTGATCTCCATACAGAAGTGACATTGTCTAACTGTAGTGTTTTTCTCATGAAGCAGGGTTCCAGGCTGATCTCCATACAGAAGTGACATCGTCTAACTATAGTGTGTTTCTCATGGGGCAGGGTTCCAGACTGATCTCCATACAGAGGTGACATCATCTGGACAGGAGGAACAGAGGGGTCTTATCTCAGCCAGCTCCTCCTGCATCCCTGACTCGGACTCCTGCGCTCTCTCCTCTCCTCCCTCCTCTGTGGTCACAGACGTACCTCTTTGCTCCTCAGCGCTAGATTGGGAGAGCAGGCAGGAGACCCAACGCCCAGATCAGGAGACAAGGGTCCACCTCCCTGAGACAGGAACTGTTGAACGGTCTTATGTAAACTACAACCCCCAGAGTCCCTCTCGCAGGAGTCCAGTAACGCAACTAGCTGACCTGCTGGTAGAGCAAGGACTGAGAGACAGTGAGACAGACATGGACTACAGCAGCACCTCTCCCAGCTCCAGCAGTCAGGAGAAGACAGGTGATCCATGGGCAACTGCCAACCACTGCAGACTGAAGAGGGAGAAGGGGGTTGGGTCTTCACATCTGGATAACGACCCGGACCTTGGGTTCTACGATGATACAGGCAGTATCCATGCTGGTAGACCAGAGAGACACGGCCTTGAGGAGTTCAAAGTGTTCTTAAAGGGAAGTCCAGGGGAGAAGCTGTTGAATCTGTGGATGGATGTAGAGAGACTCAAAACCCTGGCGGAAAACAAGAGGAAAATCAGGTATTTATACGTATACACATTCCGTACCAACCTTATCCTTAACCTAACCGTAAACCATAAACTTCACCCCTAGCCCTTCATCGAAGACGAGAGCCTGAGATAACAATGACCTTTTCTCTTAACTGACAACGCGGACTGAGCTGTCGTCAGTGAGTGTTTGATTGGTTGTGACAGGCATTTGGAACAGATGCGTAGCCAATACCTGCTGAGCAGTGGCCAGAGTCGTCTGAGTGGTGAAACTCTCACCAGACTGGGTCTTTCTACCTCCCACTGCTGGAGAGAGGGCAGACTTCTGGAAGTACAGCCCCACCTCGCTGAGGCGCTGATCAGCTACTGGTGAGGGGAATGACACTCTCGGTCATTCAGTTTAAGTGGTCCCCAAACCTCTCCTCTGGGGTTCCAGAAATCTCATTATATTTCTCCAGCCTTGAACTGGCTGACCAGATTCACCTAGTCGAGGGCTTGGTGAGGGTCAGGTGGGATATTTCTGAAGTAGATTACATTTACGTAAAGGTGTAAAACCACAGATCCTCATTGTGTACTCTGTAGTTACTTGTAGTATTTGGATGAAGTACAACAATGCATTCTAACGGTCTATGTTAACAGGTTATTCTCACCAAAATATATACCTCATACATCTTGACCTGACATTTATAGATATGAACACACACAATTTGAGATAAATACACCTCATCTGTCCTGCTCCATCTGTTTGTGTGTGTGGTAACGTTCTCCTCTCCTGAGCTGAGCTGTGTGTGTCGCAGGGGTCAGAGGTTCAGGCTAAGCCAGTCTAGCCCTAAGGAAAGGGCTAGAGACTCAAACATAATGTCACCGTGGGGTAAGAGACAGCCCCACCCTCTCTCTGGGGTGGACCCTAACCCTCGCTACTTCACCCTCCACCCTCTCCACCCTCACAGTTGTCGACCCCCGGATAGGAGCCCCGCTCCTTCACAGGTATTGAGAAACATCTTTTCTTACTGATGGGGGTTGGATGTGGTCCGTGTGAAACGCTGCGCTCAAAGTACATTAGTTGTTTCACTTCCACTGCAACGGCTGCAGTTACTGTGAGTGATGCTGTCCAGTGACAGACAGTTGTCAAGGTTTTCAGAGGGTCCCTTGTTCGGCTCCAGTATGGGGGGGGCCAAGGGGAGGCTTGGGGGAAGTACGGTTACACAGAGGTGGTGAGTTCCCCCGGTGTGTTTCCCCTCAGCCAGGCTTTGGCAGCAGCAGTCCTGTTGTAGGAAATCTGAGGAGGGACAGGATGCTACAGGCTCTGCATGTTGACTCCAAGGCCGGCTTCTACTTTACACAATACTGTGAACGCTCCGGAAATCAGGTACCAACCTCTCTCTCTTTATACTTCTTTCTCTGTTTATCCATCTCCCTCCCCTATATCTCTCTCTCTCTTTATACCCCTCTCTCTTTATCTCTCTCTCTCTCTTTTTAAACCTCTCTCTCTCTCTCCCTCTCTCTCTCAGTACCTCTACTGGATTGCTTTTTGTATTGTTTAACAGAAGTGTGAAGGTTTTGTTTTCCTGTGTGTTGTCAGTTGTGGGAGAATGCCATCCACTTCTGGTATGATCTGCAGCAGTACCACTTACTATTCTACTATGATGGACTGGATCCCTACAGGGTACAGAGACAGGCTCAGGTAAGACTGGATCCCTACAGGGTACAGAGACAGGCTCAGGTAAGACTGGATCCCTACAGGGTACAGAGACAGGCTCAGGTAAGACTGGATCCCTACAGGGTACAGAGACAGGCTCAGGTAAGACTGGATCCCTACAGGGTACAGAGACAGGCTCAGGTAAGACTGGATCCCTACAGGGTACAGAGAAAGGCTCAGGTAAGACTGGATCCCTACAGGGTACAGAGACAGGCTCAGGTAAGACTGGAT
>JACXGI010019733.1:0-11887 GCA_016801175.1 Esox masquinongy
AAGTATAAAATGTTAATTTAAATGTATCCAAGCAAAACCTTTTGAACATGTATGATGTACTTATCGAGTCATAAAAATGACATCCAAAAACAGTTCTGAGATCAGGGACTTAAAATACTTCATCATCCAAAAAACATATACTATGTTGATATAATCATGTAGACCCAATTAAAACCCACTTTTTATGCATCACAGGTTATTCTCCCATTTTACAATAACTGATTTTTTTTAATCACTTCTCAGGAGAATGTCCATAATCTAAGAAATAATCATTAAAAACAGGTCTGAGATCCAGGATTTGACATCTTTGAGCTTTGCGCATATCAAACCTTTACAGTGCCCAGGTCAGTGTATGTTGTAGAGTAGATATAAAGGAGTTTTTTCCCCACTCGGGCGACACGCAATTCATCACCCCGGTTGCTAACAGTCAAACGTAATGCACAAATGTAAAGTGATAGTGCGTCCGGAAGACAAGGTTTAAAGTTATCTGATAGGCGGTCAGCCTGGTAAAACTTGTTTGACATTCTAACCGTGAAGATTCCCTCAGATAGAGATGAAGATTAAGCTGACCTGACATCCTAAACTTAATAATTAGCGGAAGAAATGCAAAACTAAGCCTAGATCAGTTTTACAGGGAAAAAAAAAGATCTATAAGGACTATGTGACCTGAATGCTATCAGAAGACAAATATCTTTTGCAAAAGGCATTTGTTCTCCCGGGTCAGTGCTTCAGCAGCAGTGACCAGAACATAGCCTACCGGCGAGACAACCTGTTTGGCCAGCCGAGGACAAGGTCGAGGACAGCACGGCGCTTCTTCCAAACTCAGATTAATAGTCATCAGGCCAATGACATCAGTTGCAATGTTTTTCAACCGGTTGGTCCCATGAGGTACATTTTTCTTTTCTTCTTCCATGAATAAAAAAACTCTAGTCTGAATTCTATGTTGAAAATAAAATCTTACATCACCAGTATTTTCAATATAGAGCTAAAGCAGTGCCATTTACAAGATTCCTTTGGTCCCAAACAAGTAAACTTGCCAACAGCATTCATCAACAAATTGCAGAAAGATGAAATTCTTGATAATAAGGTGGAAGTGTATACCATAAATATACCTCCCCCCTTACAAAATTTCAAAATTTACACAAATATTATGTCAAAAAAGAAAACCTGGTTCAATTTGGGTCCTGGTGCCGAACCTGCTGAGAAACATTAGGATCTAGAGCGTAGAACATAGGTTTCACAAGTTCTAATTTCTTAAGAATGGTTTCCCAAACATCAGAATGAATGACAGATACTTTACTGTCAATGAACTAAAGCTTTTACTGGGCCACACAGATGTAAGAAAGGAAGATACACAAGCGTTATTGATTTCTCAATTGTGGTTTTAATTAACTTTTTTCCTTGGTTCCTTTATTACACAAAAATAATAGCACGTTTTCCATTATTCTTCCTCTGACACATTCAGTTACAATACTTTAGGTACTGAACGTGGTTTGTTACCCACTGAAAGCCCAAACTGGTACTGGCTGCTAACGCAGCTGGCTGATCTAGACCAAGGGCACCAAACTCAGCTCGTTTCAGCCTTCAATGGGAAGGCTATCCCTATTGTAGGGATTGGACTAAAGTATGAACAGAACAGTCAAAGAGATACAAGGGATAAGAAGCAACAGGAAAAATGAACTATTGACTTCCTGGTTGAACTGAAGCTTGGAGCCAGACAGTCCTCAGGATTTTCTGAAATGGTTCCCTATTCCCTGTGAAGTGCACTACAGCAATATGGGCCCCGGTCAAAAATAGTGCACTATATAAGCAACAGGCTGCCATTTCAGAGGCTGTGTCCCCTAGGGTCTGGCAGTTTCAGGTCCTATGCATCTGCGGTGGTGGGGAGAACACGAACATACAACGACTTCCCGTCCAGTGTCTTCATGGACGACTCTGCTGGAAGTTCTGAAAAACAGATAATTATTTAACGGTCAGTGAATACACGACAGGAGGACTGAAGACAAACACCTGGCATCTGCTGTCATGTAAGTCAGATCTCTCGGGCTATACTAGAACTCTCTCCCTCGGGTCTCTACTAAAGTTCTCTCTCAGGTATCCACTAGAGCTCTCACTGGTCTCTACTGCCGCTCCCTCTGGTATCTACTAGAGCGGTCTTGAGTCTTCACTAGAGCTTCTCTCTACTATGTCTCATCTCTAGTCTTTCAGAAGGATCCCAGCAGCATCAGGGGTGTGACCCACTTTCAGTGTCTGTTTCAGGCCACACACGCAAGACAGGAAATATTCAAGCACTGAGAAAACAGAACAATGTGGTTCTAGCTGAACTGCTACTGCACATATATTACAGTGAGTAAATGTTGCCAAAAGACTCGCATATTACAAGGAACAGCTGAGTATATGTGACAGAGTAGAACTAGTATGCATGGAATTAGGTGGAACACATGAGCAGTAAACCAGCCAGTCTGCTGGGACCCGGCAGTATGTCAGACAGTAATTGGACAGGCAGGTTTCCCAGGCTGCCCTGATGCCGGTTCAAGGTCAACATTAAAACTCGACCAAGCAGGAGATTAAGAGTCAAGGATCGCTGGGAGAGTAAAAGACCAGCCAGAGGCCAGCAGGCTGCAGCTAAACTAGTGATACAGTAGTATAGTATGTTTTAACAGGACAAGGTGGAAAGCAGCAGTAAAGGGAAAGCAGAGGATAGATGGTTACAGTTAAACATCACAGATGGCAGAGTGGTCTAAGGCTCTAGGCTCTTTGAGCCGCGACTCTGCCGCTAGCTGTCAAGTGGCTGGGAAGCCTCAAGGTCAATACATGCACGAGCGGTACAGATCCGTTGCTAGCTGTTTGAATGAACGATTGAGTTGAAAGAGTCACGACAAAAAGAATCAGTACTCTTAAATCAGTAAAGGAGGTTGTTCAAAAAGAATGAGTTGTTCGCAAACTGCACATTACTGGTGTCAATATGTTTGACATGTTAGCAGCCACGCAGGCTACTTTTGTCACGCAGCTGAGACATACACTAATTATCTTATCAACAACGCTCTGTTAATCACGATGTTGTTTACTGGAATGCCAACATTTCTGCTAAACTGAAGATTGAAATTAAGCCAGATGATTTTACAATGTTTGTTTATCAGTTCTATTCAAGAGCCATTTAGCACAGCGTAGCTAGCGATTTATAATCAAAAGGTTTTCAAATGTATTCATTTGGGTTTACATGCGAACTGTTAACAGCCACCTGTATCGTACGGTACAGTTACGAATGTGTGTACCATTAAAGCCCTAGTAGTAGTAGTGGTGTATCGTAGTAGTAGTGTATCTTAGTAGTAGTGGTGTATCGTAGTAGTATTGGTGGTCGTAGTAGCAGGAGCCTTAGGCGTTTGTACTTTCCTTCCAGAAATATATATTTTTTAAAAACACCCTCAAAGTGTGGGGATAATGAATAGTCTAAGGATCTAGAGTACTCAGCTATAACCTGAGAATGATATTGGTTCTTTCCCCAGTGAAGCAATCACCAAGAAGCCAATACATAACACTAGCCAATACCTAGCTGGCGCCGGTTGGAGATTTTCTGCGATCGATGTCTGGCATTTCTCCAAAGTTTTGAGTGGCTTTGAAGAATATCTAGATGTGAGAGAAACAAAACTGAACAGGACTGCTGGCCAGGTGGTGTCTTTCTTACCCTGGGTGAGGGCGTCATCCAGGTAGAGTTTAAGCCGACGACTGCGGAGTCCGAACACCTTGGCAGTCTCAGACAGCAATGCATCGTGGCTCAGGTTCTTGTGTCCAACAGGGTTGACAAGGAGCAGGGTCCCAACATCCCCAGTCTGACACTCTGCAGAGACAGGACAAGACAACAATAATCAGGTATTTCAAAAGAAATATAGCGCTTTTCATAAACAGCATCAGTATGTCAATAGCGTAGGTAGTCTAACACTTAGAGGTGCAGATCGGCAACCGGAGGATTCCCAGTTCAAATCCCGAAAAGCAACATAAGATCTCTGCTTTTAAATTCTAGATGTTATTTTCCTGTTGTTGTTGGCTGGGGTTGGGATAAAGATGTCTAATTTCAGTTAGACAGTGTGTCCTGACTAATAAACTGATCTTAATATAGTACCATTACATGTACTATGATCTAATCTTTAAAGGCAGTGTCCACTGGGTAACAAGGCAGAGGACACTCAAATCTTAACATAACTGTGGAGTTCAACATACCAGCAGGCTGACAGTTGGCTAGTTGGAGGTTGACGTAGGGACAGACGAGGGAGGAGTCAGAGCTGGGGGAGGAGCTGAGGGAGGAGCCTGATGTCACAGACAGAGTTTTCCCATTCAGGGACAGGAGGTCAGACGTACCAGTCAGCTCTGAGATGGTTGGTAAAAAGTGGAAACAACACTGAATAAAATATAAAATAGAAGTGGCAATTTTGTCAGCTCTGAAACATACAACATCTTCAGAGGCTGAAGCAGCCTTTGTCAACTTTTGAGGCTGTAGTACTGACAGGCTGAAGCACTCGTTAAGCTTTTAAAAGTTTTATTCACTCACATATATGACAATATGTTACCTGTGTGGCCGTTGAAGACAGAGAACTTGGTGTTGTTGAGACCAAAGACACAGGAACAGACCTGTCTCAGCTTGGCCATGTCCAGCTGGTTGTCTCCTTTGGGGTTCTCCAAGAGGACCACTCCCTCTAAGGCAGACAAAAAATACAGAAAAATAATTACTAGAAAGAATAACCCCATCATATAACAAATGGGAATGGAACCTAGTACCAAGCCCTGGAGAATACCAGTAGGGAGACATTAGAGGAGCTAATACCAAGCCCTGGAGGACACCAGTAGGGAGACATTAGAGGACCTAGTACCAAGCCCTGGAGGACACCAGTAGGGAGACATTAGAGGACCTAGTACCAAGCCCTGGAGGACACCAGTAGGGAGACATTAGAGGACCTAGTACCAAGCCCTGGAGGACACCAGTAGGGAGACATTAAAGAGGACCTAGTACCAAGCCCTGGAGGACACCAGTAGGGAGACATTAAAGAGGACCTAGTACCAAGCCCTGGAGGACACCAGTAGGGAGACATTAAAGAGGACTTAGTACCAAGCCCTGGGGGACACCAGTAGGGAGACATTAGAGGACCTAGTACCACGCCCTGGGGGACACCAGTAGTGAGTCCAGTAATGTAAAGCTAGGTCAGTCTAAGAACACCTCTTAACATACCTTGTTCCTTGTTGTTAAGTTTGAGATGGACGTTGACATAGGCACATGCAGGGCCGGTCATAGGCGCTCTACAGACGGCTGCTCCCTTCACTATGGTCAGGTCCAGGTCCGAACCCTTCAACTATTGTAACGTTCAACCACAGAGAAAGAAACATGTTGGAGACCATAAACACAACTGCAAACAAAGCGAGGAGAACCATGAAAACCATTCAACAGGTGTTTTTCCATCAATATGTAACCTAGACTTTTACTCTCCGGTCCTTTATTGTCTGTGATCGTAACCTAGACTTTTACTGTTTAACATCAACCCGACCAACCTGTGTCTTCTCCTGCACAATTATACTGGAGCCTGCGGGGACGGGGTAGGTTTTCAGCGGTGCTTTGGTAGTGGCCAGGATGAAGTCCGTGTGGGCCAGGATCACCTGGTCCAAGTAGTCACCCACTGGCTCACAGCTGTAGTATACCGTGATCTCATCCGACGGAACCAGGTGACCCTAGGAAAGGCCCAGAGGGGTTAGGTATGGTGAGGAGCCCTGAATCACCGGGGTAGGTTGGCTAAAGATCTGACCGGAGTGTAGTCAGATGGCATCCGGTGACTCAGAAACCAGTCTGGAAGGATACATACCGTTCCTGTTGGTACGGTATGAAAAACGTAGCACAGGTACCTCTATACAAGCTTCTCTGGTTTGGTTGGTGAGAAGAAAATAGACAGAGGTGGTTTAAGGGCAGCATGTGTCTCCAGTAAGCCTGTCACAGCGTCGTCGAGTGTCGACATAGCAACAAACCCCACTGTGGGGTCATGGGATCCCAGACAATTTTAAATCGTTCACAGCCCTCTTGTTGACCGAGACAACAATTTGCAGCTTGAAAGCATTTCCTTAATGTGGTACGGAAATAATATATGAGTGAAATGGAGTCATTCACCACACACACACAGACGGCTGCGGTGTCAACTCCGCTGCTAAGTTTTTTTTTATGTAGACGTTACATTTAGCAAATTACGCATGCCCAAGGCTAATTAAAATGGTAAACTAAAGTCTAGAAACAAATTCAGCTTCTTAGAAAGAATGGCCAGTGACTTCGTCAACATCAAAGTCATTTACCTGGAGCAACTTAAAGGAGCATTTAGGGTTAACTCTCATGCTCATGGACATATTTGTCACCTTGCTGGCTCAGGAATTTGAGACAGCAATCTTTTGGTTACTAGTTAGGTGCTTTAACCTCTTCAAACAAAAAGCAACATTTTCCAACACTGTAAAATTATAGTCAGTCATCATTCCTGTGATGTCAGAGTTTTTAGATGAACTGAAAGCTATTTTTAAAATCAGATTTGATCAGTTTAATCTCCTCACAGAGACAATGCAGTTTGTTAGGGACCTGTTTTCTTCTTCAGGGAAAAACATATCTGATAAATCTAGTCAACTGAGATATGCCATGCATGAAAGGTTTCCTAAGTGCAAAAAAAAACAAGCAGAAAAAATAACCAAAAGGATGAATAAATAGAAAAACAATTCGACGCTATGCACAAAAGGTTTTCTGAAGTGGTAAAAAACAAACAAAAAGAAGACAGGAAAAAAAACAAATTATTAAGAAATAGAAAATGGAATATGATGATGTTGGTCCCAAGAGAGATGCTGTGCACAAGCCTGATCTCTATGTGTACATAAAAGATGCTTTGTATAATGAACAGGAAAGTAGAAATTAATAGAACTTGATGGAGATCCACTTTAAAAGAGGTAGTCAACGAATTTGTAACATTACCTCATAAAAGTTGATATACTTTTAAACCACTTAAATTTTAGCAGCCTTCCATTCTATTATAGTGCTTTATAAGATTATAATTGTATTAGCAGATGTCTTTTATTCCGGTTTTAGAATGTCCATCTTCTGTAACCTTCTCCCGACCTAACCCCTGGATATCCCCTGACCTGGGCATTGTAGTGTTGTCCCTATATAGTCTCAGGTCAAAATTAGTGCACTACAAAGGGAATAAGTGCCATTTGGGCCACAACTGAGGCAGTCATTACCGAGACACATTTCATATTCGATATAGCCCCCAATTACAGGATGGCTTTAATGGCAAAAAACAACACATAACGGTAGGAGGAAAGGATATTTTGCCTTCTGGTCATTTCCAAGCAGTGGCTGAATAAGAATACTGTGGCAATGTGTGTATATTTTATCTATATATATATATCTATAGTAATAGCCCAATCAAAACCCTGAGACTTTGACCTCATGTCTCCCGCTTCATCTCTTCTCCATGCCCTCCAGCCGACCCCTTCTAACCCCCCAATTCGGCCCACTCATCTCAACAACTGTTAAATTAAATCCCTGGGGTGGAAAATTCCTAAAGATTTCAGCTTTAAATAACATAAGAATTTAGCCTGGCCGAGAGCCAAGGCAGTTATCCCATACACCCTATCAGTGCTGTGAAGCTGAGGGAGCAACGGAAAAAGGGTTTGTTTATTAAGAAAACAAGTCTAAGATTATCCCGCTTGACTTTCCTTCCCTCTAACAACACTTCAAAGTTAGTGTTTCAGGAACCGGCCACTCTGTGGTCCATAATAAAACACTTTAAGCCTGCTTATTATGCTACTGAAGGGACTGCTTCTCCATGCTGCGGGAGTTCAGAATTATTATTTCAACATTACAGACAGAGAGAGAGGAGAGCGAGGAGACAAAGCGCTCAATGGGGAGGGAGAGGAGACAGAGGAGAGAAAGCCTGAGAAATCTGATGTGTAGCAGGGTGGGATGGAAGGAGAGAAGGGGGAAGGAAGGAGGGATGGAAGGAGAGAAGGGGGAAGGAAGGAGGGATGGAAGGAGAGACAGAGATACAGAGTGAGGGAGGGACGAATCGCTCCCTTCTTTTGGAGAAACTGGAAACCCATATTGGTCTTCACAGACATGTTCTTGCCTGGTTTAGATCCTATCTATCTGACAGACGTCAGTTTGTCTGTGTGGATGGTCTGTTCACTAACAAATCAAAGGTACACTTTGGTGTTCCCCAAGGTACGGTTTTGGGATCACCTTTGTTTACACAATATATGTTGCCTCTTGGTGACCCTGATCACAGAAAATCTTATAGCAGGAAGCTTTCACTGTACACAGAAATCACTACTAAAGTAAATGCACTGATTGAGGATGTGTTTCCACAAAATATCTATTGTGGAGAAACAGGAATTTGGAAACAGTAAGAGGTTCTATATCGCCTAGCACACTGCATGTTTACCTTCTTGCGTAGTTTCTGGATGCGGTTGATGACCTCACGAGCCACACCCTCATCCAGCATGGACTGGTCTGGGGTGACGTCCAACAGAACCAGCACCTGAGCAACGAACCCATGACATATTACACACTTCACAAAACACTTCAAATGTTGTCTTTACCACAGGTTTGATAATAGACTGAAACATACATTTAGCATTAGACTTGACTATGTCTAAATTTTATGGTAACATGGTTGGGGAACCCTGAGTTGAGGTTGCCTCAGGTAGCCAGATGAATGATGGCTACTATGCTGGCTACTAACAAGTCAGGACATTATTTGACACAGTCTTGCAGAGGGAAAGAACAAAAGGTTTTTTTCTCTTCCCAGCTCAGGGACTCGATCTAGCAACGTTTCAGTTACTGATCAGCTCAGGTACAGATTCAGAGACAGACAGTCAAAGAGAGTCAAGCAGAGAGTCACATAGAGATTCAGAGTCAGAGAGAGAGCCAGAGAGATTGCAAGACAACTTCTAACACAGAAAGTCAGAGAGCCACAAAAAGTCATATAGACAGTATGAGAGCAACTGAAAGAGTCACAAATAGCCAGGCGGAGAGTCAGACAGAGAGAGTCAGACAGAGAGAGTCAGAGAGTCAGAGGCGCCAGTCTGAACGTTTTGAGAGCTCCACTTTTTTTCCCCATAGTTGTTGCTAAGAGCTCATTCTCCCTACAAACCTTTTTCAATTCTAGTGAGAGCATTATCCTGAATGAAGAGAGCACTATCATGAATGAAGACAGCATTATCCTGAATGAAGAGAGCACTATCCTGAATGAAGAGAGCACTATCCTGAATGAAGAGAGCACTATCCTGAATGAAAGAGAGCACTATCCTGAATGAAAGAGAGCACTATCCTGAATGAAGGAGAGCATTATCCTGAATGAAGACAGCATTATCCTGAATGAAGAGAACACTATCCTGAATGAAGACAGCACTATCCTGAATGAAGACAGCACTATCCTGAATGAAGACAACATTATCCTGAATGAAGACAACATTATCCTGAATGAAGAGAGTACTATCCTGAATGAAGAGAGTACTATCCTGAATGAAGACAGCATTATCCTGAATGAAGACAGCATTATCCTGAATGAAGACAGCATTATCCTGAATGGAGAGCATTATCCTGAACGAAGAGAACACTATCCAGAACGAAGAGAACACTATCCTGAATGGAGAGAACACTATCCTGAATGGAGACAGGATTATCCTGAATGAAGAGAATACTATCCTGAATGAAGAGAACACTATCCTGAATGAAGAGAACACTATCCTGAATGAAGACAGGATTATCCCGAATGAAGAGAGCATTATCCTGAATGCTGAAGAATTAAATAAAACAGTGGTTGATGTCACTGAATAGCTTTGTTTGTTTACAGCAGGTAACAGGGAATTGTTAGAGATGCTCTTGTATTGCTACATCAAAAACATTTTTAGATACTCTGCCCCTACCTGATTCTGGGAGTGCTTAAGATTCGGTTAGAGGACTCGGCTGTTCATAGATTGCACGTTATGTCACAATAATGTTTTGAACATTCCTTATGGAGATGATGTTCAACTAAGAAATCTACTCAATGCTACCTCAATGAGAGCTAAGGAAGATTTGTGTATTACTAAGACTTGAAAACACTATACTGCCTCTAAAGAAGGCAAACAATTAGTAGCTGAACCTTTTATCATAATTTTGATGCCATCAAATAGATTTTGGATACAGCATAATGTTGGCTATCTAGTTAATATTGAGAGGAGTCCACCTAATTTTAGCTAGCTCAAGTTACCATTGCCAGCTATTCATGAAATAATTTGCTAGCTAATGACTACATTGCCATCTGTCAAAGTATATTTGATAATGGCAATGTCAATTCCAACTAAATAACACATGCCTTCTAGATGATGTAGGCCTAGCTATGCTCCCCGGTCATTGAAGGGATTCACAGAGAAGTGAGGACATTTGAGAAGAGGACATTTGGCCGGTCCTCACTTCAACAAGAAGCTTTGACTGACAGGTTAAACACAGAGTTAGAATTAGGGTTAAGCTTAAAATTAGGGTTAGGAGTCAGGGTTAGTTTAAGGTTAGGCATACATTTAATTCTTATTTAATTCTTTCAAACCTGACCTTCATAGGAAAATGTGTGTGTGTGTGCACGTACCTGAGCATCAGAGTGAGCTTCGTATTGTGTTGCAGACCCTGCGTTTTGGTCGAAGGTGTACATCAGCCTCAGATCCTCGTCATGAAGCTCATGACCGTCCACCACAATGGAGCCTGGAGATCAAATACAGGATGACAATAACAACATGTTATAATACAGAAAGACCACAGCAGGAAGCAGCGGGACCAGGCGCGCGCCAGCGGGACCAGGCGCGCGCCAGCGGGACCAGGTGCGCGCCAGCGGGACCAGTGTGTCTGTATTAATATGTCTGTATTAATATGAGAGTGAGTGTGTGTATGTGAGTGTGTGTATTAATATGAGAGTGAGCGTGTGTATGTGAGTGTGTGTATTAATATGAGAGTGAGTGTGTGTATGTGAGTGTGTGTATTAATATGAGTGTGTGAGTCACCATCCCAGCTAGACCAGCTACTGCCCACCACAGACTGACAAAGCTAGGCTACTGTACTGTCTTACTGTCTATACTGGCTGCAACCAGGAACCTCTCTCACACACTCACAGGCTTTTCTACACCCCAACCCCAACCCCCGCCCCTCCACACAAATACACCCCCAACGAACCTGTCTTCTGAAAGACCTCCAGCTGTTCACTCGTCAGTTCCTTGATAGAGGCCGTGATGGCCTTGAATGCTGCCTTTAGCCTTTTGCCTAGCACCATGTGGTCAGGCTCCGCCCTCAGCCGGATGCCGTATTTGTCTTTGTCCGTAGACAGGGTCATCTGACGGACGTTCAACTCCTGGGAGAGAAGGTCGGGGGTCGGAGGAATGGTTAGATTAAAACCAGGACAGCAAGTGCCTGAGTGACAGAAGTTAGTTGCACTAGGTTAAAGCAGGTAAATTAATCAGGTCCTTGATGTGCTTCTACAGTGAAAAGAACCATTAATAATGAAATAGTTTGACTTAGTTGTTGTTGTTGTTGTGCTCCTCGCAGAGATAAAAAGAGATGAATAAAAAATAAAATTTGCGCGAAACAGTGTATTCTCATTTTGATACATATTTTATTATACATCTTTGACAAGAGCGTCTCTCCGGGCCTGAGAATACAGTACGACACACTGAGCCGGTCCCAGCCAGCGTCACGCAGACAGGACAGACCGGTCCCAGCCAGCGTCACGCAGACAGGACAGACCGGTCCCAGCCAGCGTCACGCAGACAGGACAGACCGGTCCCAGCCAGCGTCACGCAGACAGGACAGACCGGTCCCAGCCAGCGTCACGCAGACAGGACAGACCGG
>JACXGI010019734.1:0-11809 GCA_016801175.1 Esox masquinongy
AGAGCAAGAGAGAGACAGAGAAAAGGAGACTTGGCATTTTCCTTCACCATGTCCACCCTCTTTAAATTGGACCGTCCTTGTACGTGGCTGACCCTGTTTGAATATTCAAGAGGTTGGGGTGACAGAGCCACTTGTGTGTACAGTGTTTAATTGCCAACCAGGGAAGACAGGAAGCCCTTCCAATAATCAAGTAAACACAAGCAGAACAGCATGCTGGGTTGTAGGAACAGCTGTGGAAAGGCTCTTGCACAGCTGTAGAAATGGCTAGTAGGGTGGAGTAAAATGAACAGAGAAAACAGATGGGGTCGAGGGAAAGAAACACATGACGTCAACGGTTTGTCTGATCGATAAGCCTGGTTTCCAGCCCCGGGCTGGGGGAGAGGACCGGAGCCTCTCGGTGGAGGTTGCAGTGGGTAGTGTTACAGAGGAGCATTTCTCAGCTCGTCCTGTGTGGGTCACAGGGAATCTGCTGGGAGAGGCAGGAGTTTGGCAGTGGAGCCGGTCGTCCCATAGGAACACAGTGATGCGCCGGCTCAAATGCCACTGTATTCCCTACATGGTGCACTACTTCCTAGCACCTCTGGACCAAAGTAGTGCGCAAGCGAGCGCGGTGCAGTCTTGGTGTCAGTCAGCCCCACGGCAGAACTACAGCAGGACGCTGAAACCCAACCTCTCCAAAAGCCTGCCGGGGCAAACACACTGTCAGACTATGATAGCGGGGGGGGGGGTGGCATTCACCCAATGTCATGGGCTGCAGATATATGGAGAGCCTGTTTGTGTGTCCCTGTGTGTGTGTGTGTGTATGTGTGTTTGTGTGTGTGTACCTTGGGGTGTGCGGTATGCTTAAGTTGTTATGTAAATGTGCATGGTGAGTGTGTGTCTTAGTCATATATGGTGTGTTGTGACTTTAAACATGGTCCAGGGTATATTGAGAGGTTCTTAGTCCTGCAGTACTGTCTGCTCTCTAGTTCCAGCTGTGACTAGAAGCTAAAACTCAAATTGCAGTCAATCAATATAGTCTGTCCCTCCTCCTCCATCACTCCCCTCTCCCCTCTCATCTCTCCCTTTCTCACTCCCATTTCCCCCTTTCCTCTCTGTCCTTCCCCTCTCTCTATCCCTCTCCTCTTTCTGCCTCACCACTCATTCTCCTCTCTTAGTACTCCACCTATATAGACTATCTGTCAATCACAGAGTTAAATAAATAAATCAATAAAGTCTACGGGGGGGGGGGGGGTCAAATTCAAGGCTGTTTTTTAGAGAGAAGTTTGATATAAATAATTCTCTAGCATAAGCTGCAGATCCAAACTGGGAATATACTGAATGTCTATATTCTGCAAGCATTGCAAAGATCATGACAGGAACATATATTTAAGAAGTCTCTTTGTTCTCCCATTCTCCCAGCTGCTGAAATCCAGCACTCAGTTAACCTCTCTGAACTACAGCCTGTCATTAGCTGGCAACTTTGTGTGTGTGTGTTTTGTGTGTGAGTGTGCGTCCCTGACGATTGTGCGGGTGTGTGACTCTTTTACAACAATGTGACACAAGTGGGTGACTTTGACTCAGGGTGACTTTTACAACAATGTGACACAAGTGGGTCACCCAGTCACTCTCTGCTCTCTGAGGACAGGCAGGCTCTTAAAATCTGTCTGTCTGTGTGCCTGTCTATCTGCCTGACTATCTGACTGACTGGCCCTCCATCTCCTCCGACTGGCCTTAATAACGTCCCAATCACTAGTACCTGACTCAGTTCACACTCCCTAGAAACTAGTACCTGACTCAGTTCACACTCCCTAGAAACTAGTACCTGACTCAGTTCACACTCCCTAGAAACTAGTACCTGACTCAGTTCACACTCCCTAGAAACTAGTACCTGACCCAGTTCACACTCCCTAGAAACTAGTACCTGACTCAGTTCATACTCCCTAGAAACTAGTACCTGACTCAGTTCACACTCCCTAGAAACAAATCTAGCCTTCCAGACTCTGGGCTAAAAGAATCAGTATCTCAACAACAGTACTATGTATTTTTGCCAAAAAAAGCATCCAAGAAAACCATTGTGTGCCCTGAGACAATAATTTGCAGTGTGTGTGTGTGTGTGTGTGTGTGAGTGTGTGTGTGAGTGACTGCAGCCAACATGGTTTTAAGCAATGGATCATGCAGACTAGCCGTATTTCTGCCCTATCAAGACCAAACGGAGCACCGGGAGTTGGAGACGGGATGTTTACACCTCATCTAATTAAATAACGGGAACCATGCAGCTCTGGGTGGAGGAGGGAGGAAGGGAGATTTTTTTACCCAACTGTCGCCGGGGGGGAGGCACACTTAATAGCGACAGTTAGTGTAGTTTACCTCCAGGAGCAGCAAGAGTGAAACAATAAGAGCAGAAGAGGGGACCTCCCTGTTTCCTGGTCTCTGTGGACAGCACAGATCCATACACCATAAGTAGAAATCGTTCCCACAATTGTTCCCAGAAGTCAGTGGCACTCAGATGGGGCTCTGAACAGCCTCTAGGAGATGAGGCGCCATCTTCTTGAGGAAATACGACTAGAATCGATACTGGGTTCGGGCTAATTCCTGCCGTGACGCGTCGCTTTCACCAACAAATGAATGAAGGCTGTGAACGCCGCTGTGTGCCACCCAAATGCAATGGTGTCCTATTGTCCTGGGCGCTGTTGTGGTGCTGTGTATGTATCTGGGCCAGAGTGTGGAACGAGCTGCCGGAGGCAAGGGATGGAGTGATGAATGAAGGCATGGAGAAAGTCATAAAGGGATAGAGAGAAGCACTCCGACCTTGTGTTCCTGGCACATACCCAGCTCAACGCCTTGATACAGCAATTACACGCACTCTTCCTCATGCAGGAACACAAAAGGACTGACCTTCCATCCATCCAGCCTACCTCAGTAATGTCTTGTGATGTGTGTGTGTGTATGTGTGTGTGTGTCACCCCCCGAATTGCCTTACTGCGTAGAAAGGTAACGCGTTGGGGCCGACGGCAATACTGAACCATAAATGACACCCCCTTGGACATCCCTAGCCTTGGACTGCACTGAAGCATGAGGCGGGGGGAGGGGAGGAGGAGGAGGGGGGGGGCAGGGTCGGACAACTGCGTTTGTGAATCCGAGGCACCGATATCTAGATTGCAGGCCCATTGCCATCATTTCACATGTTACCTTGGCGCAGATATCATATAGAGAGATTTTGCGTATTTGTCATGAGGCTGACAGAAAACATTCCGTTTTAAAGCTAATTTCCCACAATGCTACACTTCTTGGCATGGCGCAGAAATACAAAAAAAGCTGAATTATAGCCACCTTATGTTGTTCTTGACATTTTGCCATGCGGCTGAGATAGAATGTCGCAGTTTGAAGTCACATGTAATTCTACACATTCCACTTTAATATGCTATGTAAAAATAAACCAAAAAACTATAAACCATTTCGGCTGGGGGACCCAGGGCAAGTGGCCCACATGCCCTTTCAGGAAAACGGTCCTGTCTAGAGGGACAAAAATGAACAAAAATAAAGAAAGAAAGAAAGAGCAAGCCCTCAACTCCTCGGTTCCTAATTACAGCACGTTTGGCCATAAGCAATAGACGTGTGTTAAGAGTTCAGACTACTACGTAACTCAGCTCATCAATACATGGAACAACCTGAACCAGCTAATAACAAGCACAGCCCTCATCCCTTCCTGCCCCAACCAGAACATGATCACTAGAGGGGATAAATAGTGTCTCTAATAGAGAGAATAGAGGGTCTATATTGAGTATCTAATAGAGAGAGAATGGAGGGGCTACATAGTGTTTTTAACAGTCAGAGAATAGATGGGCGACATAGTGTATAAAATAGAGAGAATAGAGAGGCTACATAGTGTATCTAATGCATAGAGAATAGGCGGGCTACATACTGTATCTAACAGAGAGAGAATAGGGGGGCTAAATAGTGTATCTAATAGTGAAAGAATAGAGGGGCTACATAGTGTATCTAATACATAGAGAATAGTGGGGCTACATAGTGTATCTAATAGAGAAAGAATAGAGGGGCAACATAGTGCATCTAACAGAGAGAGAATAGGGGGGCTACATATTGCATCTAACAGAGAGAGAATAGATGGGCTACATAGTGTATTTAACAGAGAGAGAATAGGGGGGCTACATAGTGTATCTAACAGAGAGAGAATAGGGGGGCTACATAATGTATCTAACCGAGAAAGAATAGAGGGCCATCCTCAGAACTGTTGACAACATCTGGAGGCATCCATTTATCAGGAATACAGTATCTTCCACCAATCCTTTCCCCCTGAAAACGGAATCAACACGGTCACAAGACCAAAAAAAGAAAAACAGGCTGGGTTGGGAAATGGACAGACATAATATCTAGAGGCTGTTACTGTGTGTGATGATAAAAACAACAGGCAAAGAAGCTTTTCCTCTTCAGATACAATCGTCACCCAGATAAGACAGAGGACTCCTTAAAAGGATAATGTAGCTAAGTTGTGTAGACAACGAATATTATCTAAATAAAGTATTTGGTTGCTGTGGCCAAGAAGTAATGACAGACTTGGCCAGAAAAAAAACTCATTCCTAAAAATAATGTTAGAGTATGTAGAAGGAAAGGGGACACACCCTACTGTGTAGAGGCAGAGCAGAGGGGAGGTTGGCCCAAGGCTTAATCTGAAGCTCACAGGAAGACAAACCAACAACAAAATGGAAATCAGGAAATTAATATACACCACACGGCTTGAGCTCATCAAGCCTGAGTCTGATATCATTTTGAATAGTTTAGGTGTTAATGTTGGGAACACCTTGGATGTGCTGTGGTCCTGAGGGCTAAAATCTTGTGTAGTGCATTTTGAAGAATGTAGTTCGGGTTCTAGGGAAATCTGGAGAAACTGTTCTGCATGTGTGCACACATGAAATGTCCAAACCAGTACACGGCATCCCCTCTGGAGGTTTTACATCATGTGTTTTGTTAAAGGAGCACTGCAAGTAAAAACTTTATCCTCCTGTTTATCTGTTGTTTTCGCATTATTAGATCAAAATAACACTGCAATTGTGGAAATTGAAGACAATGCCCTTTTTTGTGTACAAGCTGTTACGTCCATGAAATACATGAAAACTTTGGCAAGCATCATATTGTCACAATGTGATGTGATTATAATAGGCCAATAATCATTCAGGGTGGGGGCGTAGACCTTCCCATCAGCCAATCAGGGCTGTGTATGTAAATATCGTCACATTGCATTTCAGTAGCTTGGAGAAATAAATAATTACGTGGCAGTAAAATTATACACAGTGTTTTTTTTTGCTAGATATCAATTGATGACAAAAACATGTAACGTAACAGAATGCATGGGGGCTTTAAAGAGAGATCTTTAGCTGAAGGGCAGTTTGCTAGTTTGACCACTTTGCGCAAGTCAACAAAACTAACCTCCAAGCGGACAACATCTGCAACCAAATTACTCAGTTAATCCGCTCTACACCAGGATAAATGCTTCCACTGAATTCTGTTCATCCCTTTAATAGATGTTGCTGTCTTTTTAATTATTAGTCTGCTCACAATAAACATTTGTTGTAGGGATTGCAAGAATAATTGATGCACCACACAAATATATTTGCAGGGTCTCACAAAGCTGTCCCGGTGAAATCAACCGGCGTCCCTCCAATGGCATTAAAGTTTTACAACCCGTCTCCAAGGGAGATGACTGTCAGAGGGAGGGAGTTAAGGGAGAGGCCAAGGTTTAACACATTTCAGGGACAGTAATTAATTAGGTCTAATTAACATTGTGATCACCTCTCCTGAGACTTATAGTGTGTGTGTGTGTGTGTGTGTGTGTGTGTGGGTATGTGTGTGTGTGTGTGCGTGCAAATGTATAATTGGTTCTGTATGATTTTGTGTGGGTGTACGTAAGTGTGCATTCGTATGTATGTGTGGGTCTGTCTGACTATATTAAAACAGGGACAGTGTACTGTGCTTTCCCAACCTTTTAGGGCTGTGGACACATTTTGTTAAAGCAAATTCATGAGGGAACCTCTCATAATCACAGCCTAACCTGAATGGGGTAAAAATAGCATACAAGGAGTTGTACTATGACTTAGTGCATGACTGAACAAATTGCTATGCCCTGGGAAGGAAAATTTTAAACGCTCACCACTCGGTCCATGAGGTTAACACAAAAGAACCTTTTCAACCTAATTCCCTGCAGGTCTACACGCTTCGCCATGAAGCGCAGAGAACACCTTGTGAGCTTAATATACACTAAACGTATGTTTTATCTCTAAAAGGTATTACATTTAAAGTACTGTGAACACCAATATCCAGTTGAAGCCAGGGTTAAGAACATAAATGGTTTGATAATATTTAATGGATTTCATTACACCTGCTAAACATACTCCATGGATCCCTTGGCCAAAATCAGTTTCATCTGATAGAAATAACCCATTTTAATAGAACATGTTAAGATCTGTCTGCGGACCTGCTGCCACAACGTCTGTGGACTTTGAGAAGCACCGGTCTACTGCGTCTCAGCAGGCCCTCTTAGCTAATAACAGTTCATCATGGAGATAAAGGAGAACATCAGACTGAATCTTTAAAGCTCTGTTCAAAAGACAATGTTAAGATTGTGCTGGCTGGAGCTCAAACTGTCCATGGCAACTGGAAAATAATATATAAAGAGAAAATGGAAAATAACCCTCCCCTGATGAAGAAAGCAGCCAATGAACAATGCACACGGTCTGGATCATGACAGTAGGTGGCCAATGAGACAGCTTGACAGAGAGAGACCGGGTGGGCTAGTGTGGTAGACTGCTGCTTGAATGAGAGATAATCTGTACAAAACGGCCCCCCATCGTGGTGGATTTAAAACGGACTAATCTAGCCTTGTTAACACAGCAGCAGGTTAATCTAGGCCCGCTAACACAACTGCTAACACAACAGCTTCTGTTCTGTGCCTGGTTTCTCCACAGCTGTGGAATTTAGGCAAGTGTTTTAATGATGCGTCTTTCTTGAAACGACTTAACAAGTAGAAGACATTTATATAGATTTACTGAGACAACCGGTAATGAAAATAATTCCACAATACTGACAATGGAAAATCTCCTTAAAAAGTCATTTCACCTATGGCTGATAATATTACGGCAAATAATAAGAGTAATAATGCACTTAATCATAATCGTAATAATAAATCAACATCGTAATAATAATCCATCATCTTAACAAAAAATCATCATCATAATAAATCATAATCATAATAATAAATCATCATCGGAATAATAAATCATTGTTGTAATAATAAATCTAAAAAGTAATTGCGATATTTGGCAAAAAAAAACTGCAATTCAATATTTTTTCCAAATCATGCAGCCCTAAACTAAATGGTCATTTCTGATGGTCATGACATTTTAATTCTACTGTATTAACTTATATTCTACAGGCCGATACCCTACGCTATACAGCCTCTACTATGTACTGCAGTCCATATGCTACTTTTTTTGGGTCATCTCAGTTGAAATGTTCATTATCTGTTTCTTTGCCCAAATTGCAAATAAGTTGGGAACTTTTTATTTGTACAAAACTTCCTTGTGAAAGTATGCGTGTGCATAGAGAGAAAGATTAATACTTAATACAATTCAGTGTTTCACAGAGATCTTTGTGGGTAATGCTAAGCTAAATAAAAATAAACAAATAAGGCTGGGGACAGTCAGTTAAAAAACCCATGATTGTTACAATCATGTAGACAGTGGAGAAGGATGGCAGAGGGTTGGGCACAGTTCAAACCCATGATTGTTACAGTCATGTAGACAGTGGAGAAGGATGGCAGAGGGTTGGGCACAGTTCAAACCCATGATTGTTACAGTCATGTAGACAGTGGAGAAGGATGGCAGAGGGTTGGGCACAGTTCAAACCCAGGATTGTTACAGTCATGTAGACAGTGGAGAAGGATGGCAGAGGGTTGGGCACAGTTCAAACCCATGATTGTTACAGTCATGTAGACAGTGGAGAAGGATGGCAGAGGGTTGGGCACAGTTCAAACCCATGGCTTCGACTGCTGGACTATCTAGGCCATTTTCAAGTGCACATGTAGTAACAACCGCTTTAGGTAACAGCTCAGAGATTTAATAAAGCTCCAAACAAGGCTCTACCCTTGAACAGAGCTGTAAGATGCTTCTGGGAAAATGGACATGTTCGGTTTTGATATCGGAAAAGCAGTTCGAGATGTAACACATTCTCTGTTGAACTAACATATGACCTCTGATTCACTAGGGGTTAAAAGGTTAAAAAGTCAAGACTCTCAGATAGGCCGGAAATCTTTCAGCTAAAACAGCAGACTAACTATAATTTAGTCAAGTTTGACCGTATTCACGCTTATCACTTGCCATTAGTTTGAACTCGGTGACATCGAATAACATGGTAAAACAGAACAGAAGAAGAGATCTGATAGCGATGTTTTGGACAGGAACACAGTACAAAAGCTGAGTTCCGATAGCTCCCACGTTGCACAGAGGATGACAGATGCTGGCCTTACCTAGCCGACACCGAAGCACTGAAAGCAAACTGAAGGAGTGTGGTGAAGGAGTAATCATTAGGGCAGCCATATCCTACCTTAGCCTTGCCAGTGCTCTGTAGAATGTGGACCAGTGCAGAAGCCATCTCCTCCTTGTTCTTGACACTGATGCCTGGCTCCAGCACAGAGCACAGCAGCATGTAGTTATTGGTAGTGTACTCTGCAAACTCCTTATACAACTCCATAGGCAGGATGTTGATGCTCTGGTAGCGGGCCTTGATCCGGATCATAGGCCCGGGCGTCTTTCCCTTGTTGGGCGTGGGTGTGCTCACAGGGTACCACTTCTCCATAAACTGCCGCCCCGTCACGGCCGCCACCGGGATGTTGACGAGTCCAATGTAGTTGTTCTTGTCTTTCTTCTTCTTCTTGTCCGAGTCCTTGTAGAGGTGGGCCGTGATGCTCTTGACGGCCGGGAGGTTGTTGAACTCAAAGTGCTCGCCCCAAAAGACGTTGTCGGTCTTGAGCTTGCAGGTGGTCCGGGCATACAGGTTGTCGTCCAGACATAGCTCGCAGAAGTACTTCTTCTTGGCCGGAATGTCCTTGGCTTCGATGATCCACAACTTCAGCATGTTCTCCACCCGCCTGCTGTTGTCCTGTGCGGAGATAGAGGGAGGGAGGGAGGGAGGGAGGGAGGGAGGGGTAAGCGACAAACCGTCAACCTCCGGATCCTGCAGCGTACTGAGTATAACACCAATACTTAAATACTTAAGAGGGAGGAGAGGATGGGTTAGGGTCTGTGGTAGCCAGGCAAGAATTTAAAACATCTCTAAATAATGTATGCAAGTATGCCGGTGCTACCAGTAGTTTCTATTGTAAAGTGGCACTTCTCTCAAAAAAAGATTCAGAGACTTTCTAAAACAGGAAAAATGAAGCAACATATGTCAAATACAACATAAGGTATGCTTGATTAAAGATTAACTCACTGACGTGCAGTGGGTGGAATTTAGCATTTAACTGTTAATTAACATGTCACACATTGATAGGTAGATCAATAGCTGAGTAAAATGCACATTTAATGGGCTTGCATATAAATACAGTTCATTATGCTAATATAATTGAAAGGAACCAGTAAAATGATAACTATTTCATGAATAGAACTCTGCAAATTACTTTCTGACTGTTTTGGATATGCCACATTATTTAACACCCACTAAAATTACTTTTCTCCCGTTTTATAATAAAAAAATAAGCTAACATCTGTTTCAAGTGTTGATGTTTATGAACAAACAGGCAAATCTATACTGTATCTAATCTTTGGAAAATCATTAAATTATTAACAACTTACATGTCAAAGATGGACAGATTCACATCCGTGCCAGGAGTAAAAAAAAACTTCAAGGTTACTGTCAAACTTTTTCCTTAAAGTTCTAATTAGCAAGTAATTTGCTAAATAATGAAAGATGAAGGCGGGAGAATGCTGTGAGATTTGCATTATTTCTTGGCTTGACGCGGGGAGCCATATGTTACCGCTGCCTGCTGTCTAGTTGTGCTGTTGTGATGAAAGTGTTGAGCCAGGAGGAAGGCGACGGAGGGGAACGTGTGTGTTGGGCCCTCTGGTTGACTCTGGCAGTCTGGTGACTGTTCTGAATGTGTTCCCCATGGCTCTGTCTCTCGGCCTCGGTGGGAGTGCTAACACTGCAAATGTACACGTCCCTATCAGACACTGTAGATGATTTGCTTCTCTGTCTAAGTGTCTGAATGGCTTTGTTCCAATCAAGTCCCCCTGTTTACTTCCCTGGGCCCTTGTTGAGCTGTGAGTGACAGGTTTGGAATGCTGACTGTGTCTGTCTGAACTAAATAATCCCCTTCCTCCACAGAAGCCTGACAGATTTTTCTTGTTCAAATGCTGCTTTTGCAGTCGGGGTTCCCAAACTGCGACCCGATTTTGATATAAAAATGTTTTTGAAACTGACGTAAAAGAAATGTTTTAAAAAGGTATACTCCACCTCAGATGCTTACTTTTGTTATTAAGGCTATGACAAAGCTAATAAAAATATGGAGATAAAAATCTATTTCTTATTATTTTTTCATAGACCCATTTTCAAATCAGGTTACGATGACGACTTTGTGAAAAGCTGATTTACTGTGATAAAACCAGAGTGTTGAGTAATCTACAGCATTTCCTTAAAACTTCACTTAACCAATCATGTCTCACCTTGTTTGGATGGACGGCTCTCCTCAGGTTCTCCATCCATTTGTCCCTTTCTGCTGATGATCGACAGGAGAAACATTTACTTCCTGTTGATGTGGTGACCTGTAAAATGAAAAAAAGAAACACGGTGTGTTTGTGTCCTTCATACAAGGAAGACACATACAGAACATGCACATATTAACAGGCAGAAAGGAAACACTAGCATCGTCCAACCAATCCGATCTGTGAGACTGCACACACTGTGCGCTGAGATAAGGTGTCTGGCTGAGTGTTGGGGGAGCTGGAGGATTGATTGATGTGATTGGGTAGAACACGTGCGGGACATGAGAGAGGATAAAAAGGCAGCATATGCAGGAGACAGAGTCTGAGCACAGTGCCAGAGAGAAAAGACAGGTTACAGAGATGACTGAAGGATTGTTCAGTCCAGGCTAAAAAAATGTCCGGCTATTTTTACCTCCTCGGTCCTGCTCATGGAGAGAGCTCCTCTCCTCCACTCCTCTTCTTTCCTCTCCCACCCCTTCCTCTCCTCTCCTCTCCCCTTGTCTCCTGTCCCCTCCCCTCCTCTAAGTAATGTCACAGTGGGTTTTCAGTGCGGAGGGCCTTGCTAGGTGTATTACACAGGACGAGTCTAGTGTTTGTTTCTCCCACTGAAGCAATGTCTCGGCGTGTGATCCATTTATGGCATACAAACGTGTTTTTGTGTTCCCGTTTGTGTGTCTATGTGTGTACCTGTGCACATGCATGTCCATGCATTTGCCCCCTCTGACCTCAAAGCAGTGATCCTGCTCCAAGATGTCGTGAGTACGTGACTTCATGTCTGTCTGTGGGTTTGCGCGTTGCTTTGTGCGTGTTTGCGTGTATCCATAGTCCTTTTTCCATCCCTCACCTCAAAGCAGTAGTCCTGTCCAAGGATGGAGCTGTGAACCGGTTTGATGAGCACCTCGTCCTCCATGCTGAGGTCCAGCGCCTCCACACCACTACTGGGGCTGAGCAACGACTCGTGGCTGCGAGACTCCTTCAGCCTCGGCATCAGATGAGATCTGGAGAGATGGAGAACAGGAGCCCGTTAACACTCTTGGGGGGAGGGGGGGGGGGGG